>JAPYZA010004276.1:0-17398 GCA_030522685.1 Eupelmus azureus | reverse complement strand
ACAAGACTATAGTAAATCTCGTACTTTTATACAATTAAAAACTTGTATTTCTAATCATCAAAAAGCAATAAGGTAATTTAGCATAAAAAATTTAACTAAATTAAATAGTTTAAGAAATATATATTTATTTAGGTACATTGTTAAATCTAATGTAGCATAACATTTTATTATCACGAAGGCAACGTTAGCATACATCGGATATTTCATAACAGGTGGATTTGCACTTTTATATGTAACTAGAATGTAACAGTATAAATACAATTATAATATAGCCAGAAACGAAACACAAGAGGTACAGTATTTTGAATTTTTTCGTTTCAATATTCTTTCAACCTTGTTTTAGTCAAAAATGTCATCAACAGTATTTCAACAATTTTGCTTAATATTAGGTAGCACTTCAGTTAGACTATACATGTATACTAATAGCGCTAACAAAGTGCCAGAAAAAGTAAGTAAGATTTCTTTATTTATTATTATTTCTTACAGCTAATACAAAAATATAAAATATTTTTTACATTTGTTCTATTTATTATATTTTAGCATGCACAAATGATGTTAGTTCTTTATAACCCAAAATGGTTCCAAAAGCAAAGGAAAGTTGTTAATTCTTCTGTAATTTTCATTATGCAAAGATGCCAAAAACCTATAAAAATATCAATCAACAACTTTATGCCAAACCTTAATAAAGATTTTTTTACTCACGTAAGTTTTAAGTTTGATTTTATCGATCGATATTATAACTTAGTTCTTGCTTATATAAATTCGTTATTACAGTACATGAAGTTGAATTTTTCTTACTTTATGACACTTCGAAACAATACTCAAAAAGTCAGATAAAGTTTCCTGATGATGAATAATTTAAAATCTTACTTCAACCACTGGGAAGAAATAAATTAAAAAAATAATTTACATAAAAATTAATATTTAATATAACTAAATAAATATGGCGAAATAGGAAGAGGGAATCCAATTAACAGAATGTTTTTTTCTGTTTAAGTGTTACAATCATACAATTGCAAATTATGTAATTTAGAAATAGACAATAATACATATTTACGAATTTCAAAGGTAGTTATTGAAGTCTTAAATTTTTCATACTGATAAATTTAGAATTTCAAAAATTATCAATAACCAAAAATCCATTTTTATTCTGAAAACGACAAATAAATGCTCATTTTTTTTCTATTTTGAATTTAATTTTTCTTTGCTTGGCTTTGCTCAGTCCTACATAGTAAAAAATGTTGTGTTTAAGGAGAGACTTCGGTGTCTGGTGCCGTATCAAGCGTGGGGCATTGCAGGGCACGTGTTGTTGAGTGCTCATCCTGCTTACTATTTAAAATCATTTTACTTGTTATAATTGTTGGAAATTAAAAATAAAAAACTGCTCTAACAATAGAAAAAAGAAAAAAATTATTCATCTGCCCGGGCGCTCCATGTAAATGGGTCGTTCCTGTTACTGTAAGTGACAACGCCATGCTAAGACTGGATGTAAAAAAATCTCTCTCACGCATGCGCAGTAGCAGTAGCTGCGTCTATCAAACCTCATTTTCGGTTCTTTTCTTTCACTTTTCTCTTAATTTAAGTCGTCAACCCTTTGTTTTTATTAAACTAATAGATTCCTTAGAATCGAAATTATTAGTATATTCATTTTTCATGGACTTTTATCGTTTTATTCGGATTTTATTTATCGATTTAATGACGACTTCTATAAGATTACATCTTAAAATGCAAAATTTTTGGTTGCAATTTTTTCGAAAATAAAATCGTCAACCATAATATTTCTTTTTTGCTAATGAATCTGTCTTAGTTTATTAATGTTATTTTTAAATTTCAGAGCATTCTGTCGTTTTATTAAAAAACACAGAAACCTCCTTAATGTAAATTAATCGAAGAACATATAAATATTATGTTAAGTACACAAAGTTACAGTGTAAACTTCGCACAATACTAAAAAAGGTAGATAAAGCGTCCTAGTGACAAATACTTTTATATCTGCTATATAACTACTACGAAGAAATAAATAAATATATTGTTTACATATAAAAAATAAATATTTGATATTATTTAATTATAATAACCATTATTTATTTATTTACAATTTGATTGCAACTGTAATAAAAACTGAGAATTGGAGGAGATCCATGAGGAGATTATGAGAATGTTTGTTTAATCCCCTTTTAAACCCCTTAGTTTACGACAAACAATGTTACAGCAGATCTATACAGAAAAATAATCCGTGTTACGTCATGAAACAAAAAACGTGTCTAATAATTTTCGAAAATTTAAAAATCGGAACTAATGGAATTTTTTACGCAAAATGCTAATTGAGAGTTTGCATGTCTAACAAATTGACGCAATTCGCTTCGTAATCTTGTCGTACGTAAATACGTAATTCACGAAGTACTCTCTCTCTCTCTCTCTCTCGCTCTCTCTCTCTCTCTCTCTCTCTCTCCTCCCCGGGACGTTGAACTATCCTCATCACAACTTGTATAGATCATCGCAAAGTTGAGGCATTACGGACTACTCCGGAGTTGAACTTCGTTCAAAACCAACACTGGGTAGAATTATTGCTAACAAAATCTGGAAAGCGTAAAAAATCTTGGGGAATATTCAGATCCTAAATGCGCCTCGTCAATGGGTAAAAGTCACGATTTTCCCTAAAAGCGACATCCTAATGTAGGAGAACGCTTTATTCTTCATTTATTGACATTTTAAATTTGTACCAAGAGATAAAAAATTGTAATTATAACTTTGGATGATATTATGCTTGATTTTAGGCACGATCAATTATTGTCATTATCTAATTTTTTCAGCCTTTCGAAATATTTAAACAACTGTCTTTTTATTTTGTATACTTTTTATTTCAGTTAGCCGTGGTTTAGTTAAGTAGTAAAATATTTATATACGAACTTGGTTACCAAAGTAAATTTTAGGGTTGTTTATCTTCATCATAAAAATATATGCAGGTACGCGTATAAAGCATACATGAGACCCATCAAACTTTTAATTTTTAGAGAACCATTATCTTTCTTTATAACTATAAGGTTCGCGTCAGTATATAAGACGATTTATTATAAGAACATTATGTTAAAAAAAGGGTACTGTACAGATACTTTTTGGATAACATCGATATATTACGTATAAGTAGCAAATATAACGATTTTTCTCATCTTAAAAAGAATTACTGTACTTTTTACTATTATTAGTCCTCAATAGAATAAAGTCACTTCTGAAAATTATTTTTTGATTCACGTGTGCGTAAAAATTTAAGTAAGGAAAAGGCATTAACATCTTGCTTGTTTTCTCTAATTTAATTTGTTTTAAATTTTATTTATAATTTTATTAAACTAGATGATTAACATCTTAAGCAGAAGTTAATTTTTTATAATTTTGAGAATTTTCTTATTATAGGTACCTCAAAGTAAATCAAAAAATTTAAGCCAAATCTGTGACTGGATGTTTGATACTCTCATTGTTCTTTACCGATGTTCATTATAAGTATGTGTTGTAGGAATAAATTTAAAAAAAACAACACGAATATAGATTAATAGAAGAGTTTTAAACACTATGGTAATATATGGGCTACTTTTACATGTTGTCACTGATGGTAGTCCGTATTTCATAAGAGTTTTTAAAATTTTTTGAAGAAAAGTAAATAGCTTTGTACTGCCGTAAATTCCCGCTACAAATGACGAGGCCAAGAATGTTGAAGATACTTTCAAGGACAAAGTAAAAAAAAATTTTAAAGGAGGGAGAAACACTAGAATTGGTAACTAATAAATTCTTAATTGATTACAGTGATATCGAGCGTTGTACAAAAGGTACAAGTGTGTATCAGCTAATGTCTAACAGCGATTTGCTGGCCGGGTTTGATACGTTAAAACCAGATGTATTTGTTGCAAGCGGCGAGAAATATCAAGTAGATCTAAAAGCGAGGAACGTAATTTATTATTAAACTATTTGTGCATATGTGTTACTCACGAAATACACTCTGTTTGTAACTATTGAATTTGCTTATTTCACATCACATGTATATTTCAGTTAAAATAGTTTATAAAGGCAAACAAATAATTAACATTTTGAATCGAAGTCTGAAGTTTTGTTTTAAGAAGATTCAATGAATCACAATAATCATATACTCAAATACGATTGAAGGATATCATAACTCTTACTTACCATTATAAAAAACAATCTATAGATAGACTTGGCAATGTGATATTCATAACAGTTTATTATTACAAAAAATTATTATTAATTTGTACAAAACTTCAATTTGCAATCATTGTTATAATTTTTTCCACACGGCGTGCAGAAAGTTTGTTTTCCCGCATGCTCAATCGGAAACGCGTGCGTTAAAACAAGCTTCCCGCACGTTGTGTCAAAAAATTATGTACGATACATGGGCGATAAAGTGATTTTAATCTCGTGTAAACTTTCCGCTCTCTCTTCGCTCGTGCCTAAACATCCACATGAGGTTAAAATCACTTACCGCACCTGTGTCGTAAATAACTATTTCATTGTAAAGTTATTAAAAAGCTATTAGAAAAAAAATATAGTATAAACGTATTTTTTAAATGACTTATTTTTTTATATTATTTTAAAGCAAATCAATATAAAAATTGTTCAACAAAAATACAATTCGGAAAATGAAAGTTGAAACAGCATAATTATTTTGTAAATAAAAAAATTTATCGTTTAATAGTAAAATATTTGAATTTTTAATAAATGACTGTTTAAATTATTATTTTATTAGTTTATTGTTAAAACTATAATACGTGTTTGATACAGAAAAAAATACTTATATATATATATATATATATATATATATAAATAGAGCTCATGCATCGCATCTAACAATGTACTTGATCGACTACGTGCACATTTACTGCAAACATCCTACTCCGTTTCGACCATCAGTTTTAATAACTACACCCTAGTACATTAGAACAAGAAAGTAAATTAAGATATAGACTAGCTTAGCTGAAAAATGTATTACCTGTGAATATAAAAGATATTGTAAAACGAAGTAGACCAATGGATTTATCAGTTTCAAGTTTAATAGATAAATAAGTATTGCGTGTATAATTAAATTATATGGCATAAACAATATCAATTAAAAAAATTAAATTAAATTATATGGCATAAATAAAATAATTTTAAAAAATTAAAGCAAGAATTTTTTAAGAGATAATGCTAATATCTGGTGACAAATTGCCTACGCAGTTCTCCAAGATAATCCAATACATAGGAAGATTAATTGGCATATTTCCTTTAGATGTTAATGCTACGAAATCCAGAGCTTATACATATCATTTTACGTGGTGGTTTATAGTAACTAACATTGCTTTACTCTTATTACCTTCAATTATCGCAACGTACAAATCTCGGCACAACGTTACAAAGTTTTCAGTATGCTGGATGGAAACGACAGTTATTATGGAAAGCTTAGCTAGTTTCGTAGTTTGCAGGTATCAGGAAAAATCTATAAAGGTATGTAAAGCGATTTAAACTAGAAAACGACTCTAATTTTAAGATAATTTAATATTTTCGTAAAGAATTAAGCATACTACAATAATAGTATATTAGACAAGAAGAGCATAAAATGAAATTTTCCGCTGTGATGTTTGAAGCACAAATTTTTTATAATGCATGTATTAATTTTTGTATTATTTTATAGCAATATTTTGAAACAGAAAAAACACGAAAGGCCTCTTTCGTCCCCGCCAGATAATAAATAATTCATCGAATTTTATAATTTTTCAGAACCTATTTGATTCAATTGAACAAATTATTATGCATATCAACCAAAAGAGATATAGAATAATAAAAAAAGATTTAATGAACATGATAAAATTATATTTTACAATAATTGTACTTCATTTAATGGTAATTCTGTTATATCTTTATGATATATGTACTTCGCCAACCATCAGGCAATTACCATCATCAGCTTGGTACCCGTTTTCGATCAGATACCTACCTTTACGTATTTTATTGTCTATACATCAATTGATTGTTATTTTAATTTCTCCGGTTAATGTAATTGTTGATGCTATGTGCTACCTATTTATTACTGATGCTGCAGCAAAACTAGAAATTTTAAAACAAGATTACAGTAAATCTCGTAATTTTGAACATTTGAGAACTTGTATATATAATCATCAAAAAACAATACGGTAATTTTTTAAGTCAATATGATTGATGTAGTTAAATAGAATAGAGTGAATACTACATTTTCTCCAAATTTTAAGAATGTATTAAAACAATAATGCTCCCTGTATTATTAAAATTTATTTGAACTAAAAAGTTTTCATAAAATACAAATATTTATATAGGTACATTTTTAAATCCAACGAAGCATTACACTTTATTATTACAAAAACAACATTATCTTTTGTCGGATACTTTTTAACCGGTGGATTTACTCTTTTATATGTAAGTGCAATTAGTTTTAACTAAATCATATTATAAAATTAAATTTAATATAACATTTTTAAACATATATTTTCAAATTTTTTTAACATTGTTTTAGTCAGAAATGTCATCAACAGTATTTCAACAATTTTGCTGCGTATTAAGTAGTTGTTTAGTTAGATTATATACGTATACTAATAGTGCTAACAAAGTATCAGAAAAAGTAAGCTTTGCATAATAATTAATATCTATTACAAAAACAAAAATACAAAATATTTTTAACTTATGCCTCATTTTTTGTTTAGCACGCGAAAATAATGTTAGTTCTTTATAATACAAAATGGTTCCAGCAACAACAAAAAGTTGTTAATTCTTCTATAATTTTGATCATGCAAAGGTGCCAAAAACCTATAAAAATATCAATCAATAAAATTATGCCAAGCCTTGATAAACATTTTTTTACTCATGTATGTACAAATTTTGATTTTATTAATTAATTACAGAAGTAATTTCTTGTTTTGAAAAATTTATTATTACAGTACGTGAAATTAATTGTTTCTTACTTTATGACACTTCGTACAATACTAAAGCGCTTTGATGTTAAATACTTTTAAATCTGACATGCAATCGCTGGGAAGAAATAAAATAAATATTTTACGTAACATAATGGTAATTATTATAATAATATTTTATTTAACATAGTGGTCACAATTATAACAATTATCATTTAGATATTGTATTATTATTTCTGTAATAAATATCGTAAACAAACTTATGTTTATTCTTTTCTACTAAGCTTAGAAATATTCGACAATCGCGATTTATGTCATAGAGTTCAAACTTAAAACAATAGTACGTTATGCTATACAGAAAGAAATTGAGTTATTTCAAGTGAAAGTGAAATGTTCAACGTAAGTCCAAAATACATTTTCCAATAAGCCCCTTTCCCACACCATATTTTTATATCAAGAACAATCTGAATTTTAGTTGCACATGAAAGTTGAATAGCTAATCGCGCATTTCGAAACGCAAAGTAATTAAGTATTTTGTATGTTATCGATATTTCTTACTGTTACAGGACATACAAATATACTTTAACATAAGTTATTTAGGATTGACGTTATCAAGTGTATTAACTGGATTATAATGTGCGAATTATAGCTCTTGCAATGCTAATTAGCAAATTTGTTGTACACCCGACTTTGTAAGGCTTTTTTGCACAGGTAAAGAATCGTAGTGGACACTACACACATACATATCTGTGTCAAGTTCGACAATTGCTTTAAATACCGAGTTTGTAGTAATAATTTCCTAACTGTTAAGTATATAACCAGCTCTCTCGGAGCCCTCCGCCCCTCAAAAATAATTTAAAAATCATTAAAAAACATATCGTGTATATCACTCTCACCTCAAAATCAGGACATTTTCATTATTTTTTTAGCTCCCGATATAAACATAGAAAAATAAAACCTAAATAGTCAACTTCCATATCAGACCTGTCAAAATGTTCATTTGAATTTTTAAAATTTTTTCGAGGTAAAAAAGTGAAAAGTCGCACGAGGCAAAAATAACCTTACGCACCAGTATCGAACCGTATTTTATACCACGAGAGCCGAAAAATCTTCTTAAAGTTATGATTTTGAGGTTAGAGTAGTATAAAAGTATATGTGTAACTAGGGAGGAAGTAACAATTATTAACTATCATTATTCGTTTTAGTAAAATGAACAAAAATTAGTGTTTAATTAAAATAAAATTGTCCCTCATTTATATGAATTCAATATACAAAAATTATTAAATTCCAATTCTTTAGCTTTAACTATTTTTAGTACATTAGTTAAAAAAAAAAGAAAATAAAAGTAAAAGTGACTACTGATTGCTACGAATAAAATAGTCGTTTATACTTAACAATTTGTAAGTAACAATGTTATACACAGTTATTGAAGTAATGAATTCTTGAAAAAAAAACTGAAATATGAAAATAAAAAATACGTAAAACGAAGACATACTGAAACTCATCTATAAAAGAGTAATGTGTTTGATATTCTGATGGAAATAATTCAAATAAAATTTTAATAAGTTAATTTCAAATAAAATTTAATAGTTTAATTTCAGTATATCTTAATTTTATATATTTTTCAATATCATCTCAAAATTTCCTTTTTATACCTTGCGAGAGTTTATTTTTATGATATCCTAATACCACGGGTTTCAAAAGCATTTTGCGGCTATCACTGTATATCGTAGTCCTCTTATGAAGTGTTAAGTTCAAATTACTTCTTTGTGGCGGTCAATAGAGTAATTTTTAATTAATAAATATATAATTTAGAGCTGGTTTGGTCTATCTAAAGACATGTGATCGAAAACATTAACATTTTCAATAGCAACCCTATTTTGTTTAGACAATTAATTTAATAACATACATTGGATAAAGAGTGTAATTAAATAGGTTTTAAATTAATTTTATTCTCTTAAGTAAACGATGTACACATTACTGTAGAACAAACTACGATGTAAACATTACTATAGAACAAACTGAATCAATAAAATTCATCAGTTTGAATTTTGATAGATGGTCAACTACAAAGACATTCTTATTGAGATTATTATTTATATAATATAATTTAAAAAATTGAAAGAGTTAAAGCAAAAATCTTTGAAAGAGATAATGGTAAAATCCAATCTAGCTTTTCTTATGCAGTTCTTAGAAATAATTAAATTTGTAGGAAGATTAGTTGGAATATTATCTTTAGATGTTAACGCTACAAAATCTAGAATTTATATTTATCATTTTACATGGGGGTTTATAGTAGCTAATTTTTCTTTGATTCTCTTACCCTTATTTGTAGCAATGTACAAATCTCGACACAATATTGTAGAATTTTCAATTTGTTGGATGGAAACAACAGGAGCTATAGAAACATTAATTAGTTTTATAGCATGCAGATATCATCAAGATAATATAGAGGTATATAAAGCGTTGAATTAGAAATCTAATTTTATTTTAGAATAGTTAGATATTATTTACAAAGAATAGAGCGTGCTGTTATGAAAATGATTTATAAATTTTCAGAACCTGTTTGATTCAGTTGAACAAGTTATCTTACACATCAACCAAAATAGATATAAAACAATTAAAAAAGATTTAATGAATATAATAAAAATATATTTTACTATAGTTATATTCTATTTAATCGTAATTATGTTATATTGTTATGATATGTGTACTTCGTCAACTATCAGACTATTACCATCATCTGCTTGGTACCCATTTTCGGTTACATACCTGCCTGTACGTATTTTATTGATGATACATCAAGTGATTATTCTTATAAATACTCCAATCAATGTATTCCTTGACGGTCTATGTTTCATATTGATGTGTGGTGCAGAGGCGAAACTGGAAATTGTAAAACAAGATTACTGCAAATTCCGAACATTTGCACAATTAAAAATCTGTATTTCTAATCATCAAAAAGCGATAAGGTAATGTGTTCAATTAATATCAATTCTGTTATTGAAAAAAAGTAAACTGAATTTTAAGTTTACTCTATATTTTAAGTTACGTTATTATGAAAAATTATTGCAAATATAATAAAATTCAGCTGAATTAAAATTTTAGATACGTTGCTGAGATGAATTCAGCGTTAAAAATTATTTTTACAAAAATAACTTTATCATACATGGGATATTTCATAACAGGTGGATTTACTCTTTTATATGTAAGTATAATTTAATATAGTAAATGTATAAAAACATTATATTATTATGTGAAATATTATTCAATATTTTTATCTATTTATCCTTAAAATCATGTCTATTTTGGTTTAGTCAAAAATGTCATCAATAGTATTTCAAGAATTTTGCTTGATATTAGGAATTAGTATAGTTAGGTTATATATCTATGCTTATAGTGCCAATAAAGTATCAGAAAAAGTGAGTAAATTTTAATTATTATTTATTACAAGTTCAAAACATTTATTATTAGCTCTTTATTTTTTACATTTTAGAATACGCAAATAATGTTAGTTCTTTATAACTCTAAATGGTATCAACAACCGAAGAACGTTGTAAATTCCTTCTTAATTATTATGCAAAAATGCCAGAATCCTATCAAAATATCAATGAATAGAATGATGCCAAGCCTGAATATACATTTTTTTGCTCATGTGAGTGTTTATTAATAAATTTTATTACTTAACAATTTATACTGCTTTTTTCTTATATAAACTAATTTTTGCAGTACGTGTATCTGAATTTTTCTTACTTTACTACACTCCGAGCAACATTCAAAAAGTTAGATGAACCATTGAGATGATGAATAACTATGGAGCTTCCTAATGATGAATACTTTTAAATCCGTCATATAATTATTTTAAAGAGTGGTTTAATTGAAAATATGTTTGATATTTAAAAGTGAGTATTTAAAATTATGACTGTAATACATTTATTATAAAAATATATAAAAATGTTTAACACATTTATGTTTTTCAATTAATTTTGGATATAATGGATTACTACAATTGGCCTGAAAAGAAGTTAAATAGTCGACGCATTCACTGTTTCTATCTAACTTTAGTTTTTAAAATTTTTTTAACAAATCAATTTTATTTATATGTACTCTAAGTATTAGAATTTGTAAATACCAAAATAATTTGTAATTTATAATAAATAATAGTCTTGTCTAAGTTGAATTTTAATTTTACTTACTTTTATATTTTTTGTTAACATTTATAAGCAGATACATAATTATAAGCAAATTACTTATTACAATATAAAATATTACATTGAAATATAAAATACGATTACTCCAGTTTTTAACTGTTTTTTAAAAAGCATTTTATAACAACAATTGTTTATTAGCCAATGTACTTCTTCTCCACATGCTGCACTTTGAATTCGAAGCCAGTGTCTGCTGCGCAGGCCAAATAAAAGGTCAAATAATCCGTGGTTTCAGCAACAACTCGTGCAAAGAAATCATACGATACGCCACACTTAAAGTCAAGCACAAGTGGACTTCCCACCTTTTTATCGGCATAGATTTTCCTGATTTCGATTTCTCTGATGTACTTTTCCACTTTATTTTCAATGGCAGTCGTTAATAAAATTTCTCCTTCGGCCAAATTATATACATCCCACAGATGCTCAACATTTGTCTTGAGAAGCGGAAGAGTGACGTTCAATAGTACCTTACCGGTCCGATCAAATTGATTACAGCGCGCTATTCGTTCATCGTCCATTTCAAATGACCAACAAACTGAGTAGAACCCGTGGGCGTTCGAAGCCGCCGATACAGGAAGGTCGATGCCAGAAGGTACATATTCTGACATGAGCTCGACTGCCTTACCGGCAGGATCAACGTGCCAAGCTCCTAGTACTTTACTATCATTGTAGCCGTAAGCGAAAATTCCGTCGGTGGATAAATGATTTTTACCTGTTCTAAAGAGGTTAGGAAATGGTGAAGTATCGATTTTTCTGCCAAACTGATCGTAACTAATTCTGCATCTGCCTAGAGTACCACACAAATCTTCAGAGGCGGCGAAGATATCGAAGGTGTCTTCAAATACTAGTGGAGAGAGGAATCTAGCTTCTTTACTATAATCATAGCGGAACTCAATGAAATTGTTGACGGTGCAATTAGTTATATGGATTATGTCAATGTGTGCTTTTGTGTGATTATCATTCTGATTGATTTTATGCTCAAACCAACTAACAATAACTTTTTTACTCTTAAAAAGTTTTAGATCAATTACTGTACCATTAAACTTTATGTGGCAGCTATTCTCTTCAGGTTGCTTATGGATAAATACGTTCTCAAATTTTCCTTCTTTTGATTGAACGTAATCGGAGTAAGGGAATAAATTTTCACTGTTTATTAAATCTCCGTTTGGAAATGTATGTAGGTGAGAATCTGAACTAGGCCCAGGCCAAAGAGCTGTATAATTTTTTACGTCGTGAGCTTGAATGTTTAAACTAATTGAGACGAGCACCAACCATACTGAGATTTTATATCTCAAAACCATTGTATTGGTGATCAATTATTTGAAGCTGAAAAAAGTAAATTATATAAATTATCTTTTTATTTATAATTGGATTATACGACCGCTACGCGGCCAAAAATTATATTAGTTACAAGCTTGAGTTTATTAACGAAAAAAAAACAAATAAAAAATCGCACTATCTCAGCCAATCAAATAATGAATAAACAGTTAATAATAAAATATATATTATTTTTTTTAAGGGATAATATTACAAATTTTTACGTAAATGTTAATTGTCACGCTAACTATTACAGTTTTCGTAGAGACATTAAAAGTTATACTGAGTTGTATTAATGTAGTTGAATTCGGAAAATTTGGGAACTTTGGTAATATTTGACAAAGACAGAATTTTGCTTTAAAAAAGTGAGGTATTTTATCAATATAATTATAGATCGATATTCTTTAATGTATATAGATTAACCAGCTTTGGTAAGGTAGGGCACAACTTTATACCATTTGGCACTACTTAACTTACTTTTGAACACAGGGGTACACATATTCGATCTTAAAATTTATTTTGCATACAAATAGAAAATTCAGAATAATTTGGGAAGTTAAAATAAATATTCAAGAAATTATTTTGTAATACTTTTGTCAGGTGCTTTAGTATTTGAAAATCTGAATTGTTTGTATTCAAAATATGTGTCAGGAAAGTATGTCAATTGTGTCAAACTGTATCAAAACATTGAAAATTATCAAAAAAATACCAAATATCTTAGATTCAATTAGTTTAATTCAGATTAACAGTTTAATACATTCTGGTACAAATCCAGACTTTGATAAATTATTGTAAGCAATATAAATAATCTCCACAAGGATTAAAAATAAGTTATAATTAATAGTTATAATTATTGTTATAATTACAACTATTAATTGTAACTATAGAAGTTATAATTGAAGTTATATTAATAGTTATGAAACTTACGTGATCAAAAAAGATAAAGTGAAGATTGATTCTTCAGAACCAAACAATGAATATCTGAAAGATAATTGTTTGTAATATTACAAAAAAAAGAATCTAAGCATAATGCAGTTGATTTAACAGTCTACTCTACACTGTTCATATTTTGTATTGGACTAAATTTATACTCTCTATTTAGCAACCTTCATTCAATTTTGATAACATCTTCCAAAAAAATTAACTACCACAGTTGCATCATTGAATAAGTTTCATGATGCGTCTTCCAGTAAACTGTTTCATTCTTATCTTACTTGTTTACGATTTATTATTTGACGATAAAACTGTTCGGGTTTTCACAAAAAGTTCGTAAGTGTGACATGATATTAATTTATAAATTATTGTATTGAATTGTTGTTATTAAGGAACTCTGAATATACGTATTTTTTTTTTTTTTTATATGCATGGCATACTTTTTATTAATAATTTTAAAATATTTTAAAATTCAATTTACTATATACTGATATTCATTACGGGAGGGGGTGGTATTTTTATAGAATAATAAATTTTCAGATAGGTTTTTTTAAAGAAAAAAATATTCTGCTTTTTTTAGAGATGAAAAATAAAATATTTTCGACAGATTTTATTATAATGTAATGTATATATTTGCTACATATCAAAAGACATATGATGATAGAGAACAATTTTAATATAATTTAGTAAAACATTTGCTATTATGTAACAATTAATAATTTTTAAAAAAAGGAATGTCAGAAATACTAATTTACAAGACGTTAAAAATTACTAAATATTGACTATTTTACGCTATTGTTTTGTTGTTTCTTTGGAATAAATATTTTTTCTAATATTTTAAATTCAAATTTTTTCCGTTTTATAATTCTTTTTATTTTGACTTTTTAAATTACAAATTCGTTGAATCGTAATTGTAATAATACAAAATATAAATATAATACAGACTACCGTATACTTATTAAAAACAGTTTATTCATCAGATAATGATGTAAGTTTAAATTGTACTGTTTAAAAAAAGAAATATGTTTGTATAAATAAATAAAATTAGATACCTTGCGTTTCACTATTTACTTTGTAAGTAAAATTACAGCGTCTTCAACGGCTTTGATGTCTTGGCTCTCTTAATCATAGACTTGTCAATCTATTTGATTTTTTTAATTTAGTGCAACAGTAGCAAAAATTAAAACTTAAAAATAATTTTTACTTATTTCACTGCTCTAAGTAATTTCTAATCTACTTAAGAGATTTCGGAAGACAAAACGTGAGAGAAGAATGCTTTGCTCTTGTTTTTTTAGAACTCTAATGTCACTGGTAACATAGACTAGTCACCATTTACGGTGGGCCACGATTATTGCCGCGATTGTCACAGGCTTAATGCTAAAATTAAGCTAGTTATGCATTAACTGAAAAATTACTTTGAAGTATAACGGAAGTCTCTTTGATTGAGGAAGCAGTAAAATAAGTTAATTAAAATAGATTTGGCTTTAGGGAACATTTTTGTAGATAAGAATAAGAAAAAATAAACATTGTAATACTGCTATAAAGTTAATAGTAGGTACTTTGTATTTCTGATTAACAGTTTAACTGTTTCATTTACCTTACGGCTAGCTCCATAATGATTTATATTTATCAGTTAGTCAATATCAATCTGGTCTCTAAACTTTCTTTAATAGAATTTATTACTTCAAAAGACTATTGAAGAATAAAAAAATTTTACAGAATGGTATTTATTCAAAATTTTATATCAAATACTGTTAAGAAGCGACTATTAATTGCAGTTTTAGAAATAACAAATACATTTCAACCAATACTTTTTTTTAAAATAATTAAAGTTATTGGAAGCCTGATGGCAATATGGCCTTTAGACACTAATACTCCGAAGTTTAGAATATATTATCATTTTTTTACATGGTGGTTTTTTGTAGTAAACTTTTTATTACTTCTAATAGCTACTATATCGGAAATATTTAAATCTTCATATGACTTTTCTCAATTTTGTGTTACTTGGTTTGAATCAACTGCAATAATCGAAGGATTAATCAGTTTGTTAGTTTGCAGATGTCAACGTCGCCGCTTGAAGGTTTGTAAATAAAAGGATAAAATTATTATAGAAGCATAATATAGAGGAAGAAATCTTATTATTTACAATTTGTGTTTTTAATTGGGTTAATTAAAGTGATTAATAATTTTCAGAGTTTGCTATTCTCAACCGAAAATATCATGAACTATATAAAGAAAAAGAGGCAGAAAAAGAACCAAGAAAATTTAAAATATGTAAAACTAAACTGTACATTAACAGCATTTTACATTCTAATTACGCTATTATATCTTTCTAATTTGAAAAAAGCAAATAGACTAAATAATTTACCATTAAGTTCCTGGTATCCATTCTCAATTGCTTATCAGCCTATGCACTTGCTTTTGCTAGTGCATCAACTTTTTATGATGTCTTATTGTTCTGTCACTATAATTGTTGATTATACCTGCTTTGCAATAATGTTTGGTGCTGCAATAAAACTTAATATCTTAAAAGAAAGGATTAACAGAGCAGATACGTTTCCACAACTAGCAAACTGCGTTCATATTCATCAAAATGTATTGAGGTATGGTTTTATCCATAAAGGAAAACGAATATACTGTTTTGTTTAATTTTAATAAAATTTAAACACTATTTTAGCTTTGTCAAAGAATTTAATTATGCAGCAAGATTTATACTGATGAAAACAGTTTATGGATATGCAGGTTATTTCACAATGGGAGGTTTTTCTTTATTATATGTAAGTAATAGTACATTATGCTATAAGGAAATAAAATCTAATAATTTAAATTAAATGTTAAAAGCTACTATAATATCTATTTCATGGACTTTCTCTAATGATGCGTATAATACTTTGTATCCGATTTACTTTCCAATAATAAAATGGTATTTTTTTCTACTTTCAAACTTTCTGAAATAATATGCCACAATATGCCCCTTTGTCGGAAGAATATGTTGTTATGTTGAAAATAAAGTAATAAAAAATGATACTAATTTAAATGTTTAATTAGAATTATTTGTACAAAATAGAAACATAATTGTAAATAGCTTCATTTTTGACATTTTGCTTGATTTATTAAAATATTTTAATAATTCTAATATATTTTTCTTAAATATAATATAATATTTTTGTAATTATAAAGTTGTCTATTAGTATTAATATTACATTTATAACATTTATTTAGACTCATATGTCAACAATAGTACCCATTCAATTTATTGCTATATGTCTGGTGGCTTTAATTAGACTTTTTGCGTATGCAGATTATGCAGATGTTTTAGCTAAAAAAGTAAGTTCGAAAGACTATTCCTGTATCCTCCAGACGTATATAATTATTTGTGTGTATTACATAGAATGCCGAGATCATCTACGTTATTTATAGTACTACGTGGTATGATAAATCGAAAGAAATGATTAAAGGAATCACTATTATAATGCAAATATGTCAAAAACCAATGCATATTTTGTACAGTAAAATTATGCCAAATCTCGACATAAAATTTGTTTCAAATGTAAGTTTAAGATTCAGTTACATTTGTATAATCAGTTTCATATTATTTAATTAAATAAAAAACATTTTTCAGTATCTCACCGCGACTGTTTCTATTTTCATGACACTTCGGACAATACAAAAGAAGTTAAGTTCAAATGAAGCATCGGGTCAATAATAATAAGGCAACGATTTTCCTTAATTTAAAAATTATATTTATTATTGAATTTTTTTTCTTAATCAAAAACTTATATCTTTAAATATAGCTACTTGACCCAAGTTATATGTACAAATAATTCTTTCTTGATTTGAGATGGAAGAACATAATTTAACTTTAAGTATTAATTTAAATTTAGTTCTTACTTTTTGTAAATAAAATAGAGTAGCTGCAATAAAAACAAAACAAATAAATTGCAACAAGTAAATGCAACAAGGCGGAAAAATTGTTTTTTTTCTTGCATGGATCATTGAGTAAGAGTAGGAGCC
>JAPYZA010004275.1:0-13744 GCA_030522685.1 Eupelmus azureus | reverse complement strand
TTTAAAACTCTACAATTTTTATATATTATATATTTTTTTAGAATTAAAATATTTTTAATAATTTTATTAAAAAATTGATTTCTTGTAATATTTATTTATCTATTTTATTTCTTCAAAATATGCTAGTAGAGCTCAAATCGATACTGTAAACGTCATTCAGTTAGACGAGAAATCTATAAAAAATCCAGCAAAATCCGTCCACTAATTTCCAAGAAAATTCATAAACACAATTTTCTGCGATGACGAAAACACAAATCACTCCCTTACAGATCCTACCTAATAAAATCCAGGCAAAAGTTCAAACCGATCAAACAGCCTCTCTAGACATTGTCATATAAATCGCGCGTCTCGCAGACATTGTTTAAACAGCCGAGAAAAATTTCCAGCTCATCACGCCCCGTCCACAATTTATGCGTCATCTTAATTCACTGGCTTCCCTATCCACTATCAATCCATAATCGTAATACCCCCGCTCATTACACTCCCAGCTCAGAAATTCTCACGCAACATCAATCTCACATTTCCCCCATATATATACATACACACATCCCAGCGATTCGTCAGACAGTGTATATATGCACACAGAGCGCGCGTGCGTCGGCGGCGGTTTAAAGTCCAGCGTCGAAAAATTATCATCAAGTCTGCGCGCCAGCCAGCCAGACAGTCCCGAATCCAAGAGCCAGACGTCTCGCACCCACACAGAGACACGGCGGCGGCGCGCACGAGGAAAAAAAAAATAAACACGCGTAACCCTAATGCGCCGAGAGAGCGGCTCTGCCGGGTCAGGCTAGTAGTCTGAGCGCTCGTGCGCGTATATATATATACGCGCGCGAGTCTGTATATATACATGTATACATGTGCGCGGCGAGACACTCTCTGGACGCCCAAGAAAAAGGGACACGAGTGTGCGAGTGTATATGTGCGCGTGTGTTGGTGAGAAAGAGAGAGACGAGCGGAGTCTGCGAGAGAGAAGGAGCGAGAGTAGGTGGACGAAGCCAGTGCCGATTAAAACTCGCGCTCCGATGGCGGAGCCCGAAACGCAGTCGCTCTCCCCGTCAAAATAATACCTATAGATATACAGACAGCGCAGCGGGGTGCGAAGTTGACGAAGCGCCTCCTTCTGCAGCTTCTTCTCCGGGAATATATACGCGGCCGATATAGGCGTATATATATGTGTAAAAAGTCTGGAGCGCGCGCGCACGGGAGGGATATATAGTTCGCTCTTCGAAAAACATAATACCTGCAGCGGCTGCGTATACATACTGCACACACTGCGTTTCTGAGAGCGGCCAACGGGGAGAAGGAGAGAGAAAGCGTCTGCGCCAGCTCCTTTTTTTCTCTTATATATATACGCGTATATATACACAGGCGCAAGCAGACCAGGAGAGAGCAGCGAAAAGGGTTTGTTGCAAAGTTTTACGTGCCGTCTACATGCTTTTTGCGGCGCGTGGCGGCTGCACGGGGCTTTTATCGATTCGCGCACTCTGCACAGTCTCTCTCTCTCTCTCTCTCGCTCTGTGTCTGACTTATTGCTCTCTTTTGTGCGTGCACGTAAGATATTGTGGCTACAGTGTCGGGGAGAGCGAGAGGGCCTTTTTAGTGACGAGACAGTGACATTTCGTTTGGATGCGCGATGCTGATTTGATTTATTGTTTATTGCGATCAAAGTGCAGTTGGAGTGGATTTCGTTAATGAATTTATGAGTGGCTGGCGAGGCTGGAAATGAGGGCGAATTCTGGGCTTTTATTGTGCTTTAGCGATGGAACGGCCTGTTACTGTTAATTTTGCTCTTCTGTGACTTTTTTATTGCTTGAGTAGTAGTTTTAGTAAGGTTAGAGTAGAAGCTAGTCTGTCTTTTCTTTTTTTTTCATTCTTCTTGTGTTATGTATATGTCACTTGCAACGATGGTACTGATTGCCTGTATTCTTTTTTATTTTTAGATGTGGAACAGCCGACTGCTAAGTTCGCTTACTATAACAATAATGTGAAATGGCGTTGTTAAAACTTTAGTGATTGCAACTCATCTAAATTTCAAATGAACAAATGTACTTTAGAAAACTGAGGTTGCAGACGTACTCGAAATCAAGAGTAATGAAGACTGAAGAATAATTTCTCTAACTTCTTTTCCATCGTCAAGACAAAAGCAGAAGAGCATGCTTTTGTGCACCAGTCTGACGATCTGACTATAAAAAATGGCAATGCGTAAAAAGCAGCACTAGTAAATCAGTCTGAGTTCAAGAGGCCCATGAAGGCACAATGAAAGCCATTGTATCGATTGTACTAGTCACTGTCATCTGCGGTGCAGGCTTAACCCTGGTTAAAGCTGAAAAAATATGTGCAGTTAGTAAACGAGATATTAAAAGTACATCAGAAAATTCAGCTGATGACATCAAGGATGCGTTTAATACTAATCATACACAGGTACTTCTAGCTTATGTAATAAAACAAATATATAATAAAATAATAGATTTAACTAAAGCACAAGATGTTTTTAAGTTTTAACTTGAATTTATAAATAACAATCACAATTATTCTAAATTAATTCTCTTAATAAAAGTATTCCAATATTCGCTTTAATATTATGACCTTATTTGAATTAAAAGATATATTTTCAATATTTCAGCTTTTTTCTAATAAATGATCAATCGAATCATTAGTTGACACATAAAATATAAATGAACTATTAGTTATTTGATTTTTTTTTTTTTACAGATTGAAAATGATGTCAAATATGAAAAATGCAATCAATATTGTTATGCATTGTGGCAAGAAAAAAGCACATCAAATGGGACTAAAATAAACATTTTTCTTCAAGGTATATTCATTCGAATTTAATTCTTCATTCAATTTCAAATAGATTTATTATTATTGCATAAAAATTTTTTTAAAAATTGTTAGTTTTCTAAATAATTTTATAATCTTAATAATACCATTTTTATTATTTTGTACAGGTTGCTGGAAACAAGAAGGTCATGAATGTGAAAATTCAGAATGCGTAGCTGTTAACCGGTGGACCAAAGCTCTAAGCAATGCTAAGTTCTGCTGTTGTAAAGAAAACTACTGTAATGTTAATGTCACAGATCCTTTTGAAAATAAATTACTTTTAACCAGTCCAGCAAGTAAGAATAATTTAAGTGTGATTGTTACAGGTATTTTTTTGTTTCGTTTATTTTATTTTTAGTATCGATTTATTACTTTTTGATGTTATGTTAATAGTTAAATTATTAAATATTTAAAGACAAAATTAGCGTTTGCTAATTTTAATTTTAATTAAATTTTGTTTTTTAATAATTTATTTTGAATTATAAGATTCTTTTGTCTATTTTATTTTAAGTTTTCAATTTTATTTTCTAATTATTTTACTTATAGTTTTTAATAATAAATTTGCTTTATTTTTCAGCTACAGAATTTTTTGAGCAGGCTAATTCTGAGCATTTATGGCTTATTACAGTAACAACATTAGCTTGTATTTTACTAGTCACATTTACAGTGATCATTTTGATATATCAGGTGTACAAAAATAATATTTTAATGAGATTGGGAAAACCACTGCCATATAATGATAGTTACAATGAAGGTAATGGGCTTAGAACTGGTACTTATACTGTCGACCATTTAAAGCTTTCAACTATAGTTGGTAAGTTTTTGCTGAACTCAAATTTACTGTAAATGATTATTGCATAATTAAAATATGCAATAGTATTATATTTGTAATGGAATCAAATATTACATTTATAAACAAAATATACACAGGTCAAGGAAGGTATGGATCAGTTTGGCAAGGTAGTATGGGAGATCAAGAAGTTGCTGTAAAAATCTTTCCAGGTCAATATCAAAGTTACTTTCTCAATGAGCGAGACATATATTCTTTACCTTTTATGGAACATCCTTCTCTTTTGCATTATTATGGTAATAGTACACAATCTAACTTATATTTATTCAAATGAATGATACGCTCGTGCTACTGTTTATTACATGATTGAATAATTCATTATATAGGTTCTGATGAAAGAATAAGCATGGATGGTAATGTAGAATACCTTTTGGTGTTCTCTTACGCTTCTGGTGGCACTTTAACAGAATTTTTACACTATCATACTTATGATTGGATGACGTTTTGTAGAATGGGACTTTCAGTCGTCAAGGGACTCGCATATTTACATACTGACATACGTAGAGGAGGTAAAATTTATTATATTTGAATAACTCTGCTACATTAACTCATTTATAAAACTTATTTTTAAAACAAAATACTTACATTTATTTATAAATCTAAGAAAAATTCAATTACATATTATTTCTTTTTTTTCAGATAAATTTAAACCTTGTATAGCACACAGAGACATGAATTCAAGAAACATTTTGATCAAAGCTGACGGAACCTGTTGTATTTGCGATCTCGGTCTTGCAGTTCAAATCTCAGGATCTAAGTACTATTCTAATGGAGAAGAACAACACGCAGAAACAAAATCAATTAATGATGTAAGTTGTTGTGTGTTTACTAAATAAATAATCCATTTTTTTTTAAATTATTAAACAATAAATTTAATAATGTTTATTATTTAAAAACTTCTAGACAATTTTTATAAAATATAAACAAGTGAATAAAAGATAAAAGGGTTCAATTTTACAAGATTAATTTTAAATTATTAAAAATAACAAGTTTTAACTAAAAGTAGTAAATTTTTTGTAGATTATATAATTATTATCATAACGTTTTTATTTTCTTACTTTAACATAAATACTTGTTAGAAAATGTAAAATGAAATAGACTTCCCGACGAACCACCATAGACTTTTTACGAAAAAAAATTTGCTTGGCTACAGGTGGGCACGTTACTGTACATGGCGCCCGAGGTGCTCGAAGGTGCGGTAAATCTCCGGGACTGCGAGAGCTCCCTGAAGCAAATCGACGTTTACGCGATGGGTTTGATCCTCTGGGAGCTGGTATCGCGCTGTACCGATGTTTACGCGCCTGGCTCGGATATACCGCCTTACAGACAGCCGTTTGAGAAAGAAATTGGTAAGTTTATTTTAAATTTATTTTCTATTTTTTTTTTAATTTTTGTAATTTTTTATTTGAAGTGATCATTGTAAAAGTAATTATTGTAAGTATTGTGAATTTTAGCTTGAAACTATATCGATTTGTGAATTACTATTTACATTTTGCTTTATTTTTTATTGGGGGAATAGATTATTAAAATAATAAATTCCATTATTTTTTATTTTAATAAAATTTTTTATTTTAATAATATCGTGTATGATCACTAAACAATAAAGAGTTATGTAGATCGAATGGAGAATTAATATGTACTTTTTGTGTAGGACTCCATCCATCATTTGAACAAATGCAGGTATTAGTTTCTCGAAATAAAGCGCGGCCGCTTTTGGAAAGAAACTTGGTCGACAAACCTGGAGTGCGTTTAATTAGAGAAACTATGGAAGATTGTTGGGACTCCGACGCTGAAGCTAGATTAACTGCCCTTTGCATTGAAGAGCGATTAATGGAGCTTCAATCTCACCGAAGTAAGTAATTAAATGGAAGCTTGTTTTTGTATTCATGACGATTTCATAATAATTTATAAACATAAATTGTTCGTTGTTATTTCACTGACCTCTTATTATCGTAGCTCAACTTTTATCGTGCGCATATAATAAGTATCAAATTCTTCTTATTTCTTTTAGTTACAATGTATTTTTCGGACGGGAGTCCAATGGTTAATTCCCACTGCGGACTTGTGCCTTCGACAACAAACAGCCTTTACAGTGACGCTGTTCATCACGACGGCGCTCACGTTGTGCAAATGACCGGCCACGATAGCGGCAACGATGTCACCGTAGACAATTTAGTAACTTTGTCCCCGTCTGAAAGCAGTACGCACGAGCATAGTGGTAAGTTGATTAATTAATTAAAATGCATCGCATACGTTCTAATTTACTAGATGTACAGTTGAAGTAAAAATTTACTTTTTTTACTTTTTTATTAAAATAGATGGTTTACGATGCCTAACATGCGTCAAAAAAATGTTGTAAAAGACATTCGTAAATCGATATAAATCTTGAACTATTTTGAAAATCTTGGACAAATATAATTTTTATTAATAGAGTCAATCATACTTATAAACTATTATACAAATTGTTATTACCATATTAAAAAATTATTTATATTTTTATAATTATCTAAACATTTTTTTTACTTTCATTTAGTTATAGATGTATTCAATTAAAGTATCACATAAATTAAGAAAATATTTTAGTTTATTCAAAATATTAATAATAACTTATACTTCCATTTGTAAAAATAAATAATTATTTTTATTTAAGAGTGTTCTATACCCCGAGCGGAACTGCGAGTGACCAATGAGAGTGCAGCATTCCGTGCAGACTTTCCTTTTTAAAATATGTTTTTATTTTACATTAGATTGTTTCTACACGTGGGAATATTTATACACGAATGGAGAGTTCGTTAGTTGTGTATTGGCTCCTTCGATCAGACGACCATACGCCGTTGGACTTTCTTTATTTATTTTATTATACTTACTAAATTAATACCGTTAATGAGTCTGTCGACTTGTAGAAATATTCCAGCTCCTCAATAAAATTATTTTTGGGTCAATCTAATCTAAAGTAAAAACATATTTTGAAACGAAAAATCTGCACGAAATTCTGCGCTTTCATTGTCCACTCGGAGTTTCGCTCCGGATATAGAGCACTCTTAATCAGTAAATACAAAATAATTTAAATTTACATTTTTAAATAAAAACATAATTAAACAAAATATTATTAATAATGCAAAGATAAACTTTAGTTTCAAGATTTTTCCAGTTTTACTATACATAGTTCAATAATAATTCATAATTCAAAAATTGGTACCATATTTTGTTTATTGTTAGTCAAATAATAATAAATATGAAACTCACCCTTAATTTCTTCCAATATCATTCAATTAAAAGCATTAAAAATAATTATTAAAAGCAATTTTTTTCAAAAATAAAATATACTTCTATTTCTTATAGTCTATTTGTCAAATTCGACACTTTTAAATGCTTTTAAAGTATCTGCTTCTAACATTTATTTTATAAAATGTAAAAATTAAAAACTTTCTTTATTTGCTTATTACCTATTGATGCTATGCTAATATTCTTTTTGGTGCAAATCGTGAAAATTCTAAACGTTTTACTGATCCCTTTCTTACAACTGTTTTAAAAGTCTCTTTAGAGATTTTCTCATAATTTACTACATTCTTCAAGAATGAGTTCAGTCTACATCTTTTAAAATCATGTAATAGAATTTTATTATCATCCAGACTACATTTTCCTCTAATATGTTGACAGTTTTAGTTTCTAGATAATAATTATTATAGTCTATGTTTGTTTTAAAGCTATTTTGAGTGTTGGAAACACTGCCATTTTAAATGGATCTGGGAAAAAAATGAAGGCAGACTTATTAGTTCTATCTTGTTTCTTACAAAAATTTAATCGATTTTTTAACTATAGCATTATCTGTATTTGTGTTATCGAAAGTTAGGGAAAACTTTATAAAACTGGACGTATAAAGCATTCATTCAAGTTTTTGTTTGATTTCCTAGGAAGTTATAAGTAATCAAAGGTAGCATACAACTTTGAATAAGTTTCCATAACACAAATTTTAGAAATAAAACAAATTAATAAATGTGACAACATTTTTCAACAAAATAACACGTAACAGATATTATATACGGCTTACATCTTGGAACGAAGAGCTTCTTTGAATTAACTATAGAAAAAACAGTTTGTTAGATACCTGTATCTATGTGATTCTCGAATTTGTGTTTTTGGGTCTCTCAAGGGCTCACTTCGTAGCAGCGCGAAACTGAGCTCATTCATAAATCACCTACTTTACGTACTTTTACTTTTTACTTTACATATGTAAACATAATTAAATTTTTTGTAATCTTTTTCTTGAAAATTTAGCAGATAACTTTAATGTAATTTTTAATTGAAATATCGTTGTAAAAGGTAGATACATTTCTAAAATTAATAAAATTAATAAAGATATTACAACACTGTTCTACACATTGATAAAATTGAAATCGCTTTTATAATTCACAACTTAAACTTGCTTTGATTTCAGCGAAAAATTCGAACGAAACCGCAGTGAGCTGCCACAATTCGGTTCAGCCGCAGCAGCTGCAGCCCTATCAGGGGCGTAACCCGTGCATGGAGCGCAATCTGATGATGCAGTCGGACTCGTGCGAGGAACTAGGCTGCCACGGTAACATCCTCGTCAATAAATCTTCTAAGCACTTGGGGAACGACTCCATACATTACAGTAAGCTGCCGAGCAGCGAGACCCAGAGTCTAGTGCCCCACGATTATCTCAGTCAGCAGCAACATCATCATCAGCTCCATCATGTAGCGGGCTCGCAGCAGCTCTCGCTTAGGCCTGTTACCCCGATTCCTTATGTTCAGGTCAGTTACGAAAATTATTCGCTCTTATTTAAAAAAAAAATTTTTCTGATTAATTAACTCGTACTATTTCTTCGAAAGACATTTTTCTTAATTCAAGAGTTTATTATATTTTATTTAAATTTAATTATATATTCAATGCATCTTTTAAAATTTTATTTTTAATTTTGTGTATCAACGACAGTTAGAGGAATTAGGGTGCAAAAAATAAAATTTTTATTCTTCTCAAATTTAATTTCAAAATAAACTTAACGTATGTAACATAATTGATAAAATTATTAATTTGTATACCAGAACGTAATCTCGGAGTGCAGCGGTGGCAGTACCTCGTACAATAAACTCAAACAGACTAACGTCCAAGATTCATGCTATCAGGCGTTGCCTAGCAATCTGCAGGACAGTCCGCGTAGGCGACGCTTCAACGGCTGGACTAATTTGAAGAAAATCCTAGCAAACAAGAAAATAATGTATCATCACCACCCTGCCTATAGTAAGTGCCAGATAGATCGAGAGGATTCCAAGTCGAACCTTCTAGCCAGTAAAAGCGCGAATCAACAACCTAAAATTGTCGAGACAAACGTTACTATTTCTCCGGGTGGAAAATATGTGAACGGAGTTGTGACTGGAAAATCAGAGAAAAATTGTGAGAAGAGGAGCAGTAGCGACGAAGGAGAGCATAACTCATCGAGCAGACCTTCCACTTTGCCTTTAGTTCACCTGAAGAAGAGTGAAACGAATCTTAGCCGGCAGGAAAGTCTCGACAAATTCAATGAAGTTTTTAACTCGGGCTCGAATTCAAACATAGCGCTAAAGGACCCGCACTCGCGAATAAAGACGCCCGGCGATCTGCCGCCCTCTGTTAGGAAGATCCGCGGTCGGAGTAACCAGTCCGCTGGTGCTAGATTTTCCTTATACGATGACAGAATGATGTGTAATATACTAACCGAAGAAGAGGACAAAAGCAGAAGATCAGATAACAATGTGTCTTCAAATTCAGTGCCCTTCGGTATGGACTTCGCCGATGAGCAGCTCACAATCCAGTCCAAGTTTGACGCAAAAGACGTGACTTGCTTCTAATCAAAATTGAAAAAGAAAGGTACCTTGGTGGAAATTATTGAGTGTTAGCAAATTTGAATTAAGTGAAAAGCCAAAAAAGCTTGTAAAGTTTATTTTAAATGTTCACATATACTTATTTTTAAAATGTTTTCACTTGTTTCTTTTTATTTGTCGCTTTTAAAATACTTTTATGTTTTTATTTTTATTTCATTAATTATATTTTGCATGCTTTTTTAATAACTGCACGATCACATGAACGATTGAATTGTTTCATTTTAGCAATAGTTATTCGCGAAAATGAATCGTTTTTAATTTTGTAAATAATGTAAGGGTATTATAAAGTATAAATATAAATTTTATTCAAATTATTTTCGAATTGATAAAAGTAAACATTTATATTTTTCTATGTTTCGTAATCGATTTTCACTCGTCGTTTATTTCCACCAAGGTAGAACGTATGACGATTGCTGAGTAGAAGCACAGACCTAAAGACAGCAATTGTACAGAGATTGTGTATAGGAATATATGTGTGTATATATATGCATATATACAGCTGTATAAGTCTCGAGTGAGACTTGGGTAAGCTTAAATAAAAAAAAAAAAAAAAAAATATGCATATATATACATAAATATATTATAAATACATACATATAAATATATTACATTTTATACTTAATGGCAAACAAAAAGCAAAGTCGTTCGTAAATTCGATATTATGAGAGAGATATTGTATGATGATAAATAATACATTTTACGACGATACACCTGTGATTTTTCGATATTTTAGTTTCTTTTCTTTGTAAAAAGAATAAGAGTATAAGAAAATGTTTTATTTCTTCAATGTTTTTTATTACGCATGCCGTATATTTGATACTCTGAATTTGATGTTTCAATGAAGTATTACATATGATATTTTGAAGTTTTACTTAGAATATCTTCTATGTTGAAAAAAAAATTCAACTCTTCAAACAAAAAAATATTCTTATTTATTTATAATTTTTACTTCGTATCATAATATTAGTTTATTTGTAACAACATATAGAAGTTTACTTATAAACTATGTAATATTTATTTTATTATTTGATTAACAAGTCAATAATAGCTGGAGTAAAAAAAAATTATTTTCAAATAATAAAAAAATGAATTTTTTTAATCCATTAAAAGTAATTACTGATGTCAATCTGTAAAAAATTAATTATTGATATTAATTATTGATATCAATGTTTACTCGATTTAAAAAAGATAAACAATAAAACTTGTACAAATGTTTGTATCTAATATTTAAATTAGTTACGATTTGTGATATTCAATATAGACAATATTTTGAATAAAAATTCAAAATCATTTGACACGCAATTCAACGAAATATTATTGCAAAAACTTTTAAATGACTTTTAGAGTACTTAATATACCAATGTTGCACAAAGCATAAAAACGTGTAAAAAATTCGATTTTATAAATATAAATAAGAATTTTTAATTATTCCATAATTGTTCAAAATCACAGGTATGTAGAGTTAAGAGTGATTTTTACTTCTACTTCATAGCGTATGCCGTATTAAGTTAATACGGTATAAAAGTCGTGTACAATGCTTGAGAAAAAGATAAGTTTATACTTCTGCGATATTTCTATTTCATGTATGCAAAACCTGAATTGTCGTATATTCGCGGACTATCGATGTTAAGAAAAAAAAAAAATTAGCGAAACAATAAAGGTATTTTATTTATGAATTTGTTTTTATAAAAATAGCAGTTAGAAATCGAAAATGTTCAGTCATACTTATTAAACTTCATGATAAAAAATAAGACTAAAGAGTTATTTTATTTGTATTTTAATTTAATTTTATCTTTTTTTATTAAATTGTATAAAAAGCGATTTTTTGCATCTTTAATCTGTTGACGATTTTAAATTTTAGCTAAGTATAAATACAAGATAAAGTGCAATGACACGATGCTAAAAATTATGTACTCAAGGCGCGCGATCGCAAGTCCGTTAGAAGGCAACGACGTTATGTGATCGGTTAATTATTATTATTATTATTATTATATTAGTGTGAATTCGAAGTGACTGTTCGAAACGTTTTAGGATCTCTTTTTCCAAAGAAGCGAAGCTTCATAAGGATTTTAGGCAATGTAATTGTTTTGTTACTAATAGTCTTTAAGGATATAAAAATAGTGAACAAAAAAGCGGTTAAGAAAGAAGCGAGTAGTTGTGACGAAGTTATTCTGACTAGGTCTTATAGATAGTATGATCATTGAATCACATTGTGCCCAATACTTTCCAAAGTGAACACAACTACATTCCAAATGTGTAATATTTCTTTTATTTTGTATTTCTTATTTTTGGTTGAATAATTTATATTCTAAAAAGACGTTTTTTTCTACGCTTGTTCGTGTAAGTAGATTTTGTCAAAAAAGTTTTACAGCTACATTATAATATGAAAGGTATTAATTGAATGTATGTAAAGCACGTGTTTTTTTTAATAAAATACGATTACATCCCTGATGAACCTTAGTTTTTATTTTTTATCTTTAATAATTAATTCCCTTGCAGAACATTTTAAGACCTACTATTACTTTAGACATAAAATTATAAAAATATTTTCTTCTTAATTTCGATCAAAAATATTTGTATAAATGCAGTAAAAATAGTTCAATGTAATTAGCTTTGAATCTGAAACGTAAACTTTGAATCTGCAGAAAAAATGCTCGAATGAAAGCCGTATACTTAATTGAAGCATGTAAATTAGTCTTGCGCATTCCAATGCGCGCTTTATGCTGCGTGTCTTACGTGGGAGTTCTACTGAGGTAAAAGATTCCATTTAGAATACGCGCGTGTTCTTTTTACTACATGATTTTTTCTTTCTTTTTTCTTTTAATTAAAAGTTTACGGAGCTTAAAAATAAAAATATTAAATAAAAGACATATAAATAATTACTTTTTTTTTTAAGTTTTTAAAACTACTCAAAATCGATCTCTCCAAGTCATGGTATAAATAAAGACGTTCATTTATTGTAACGTTTTGTTGATGGATCAGTATTTTTTTTTAGAATTTTTCAAAAAGTTTCATTACTCAGATTACTTACATGCCACTTTTTGAGATAAGAGAATAGTGTACTTACCACTATCGAAACGTTAAAATTAATTAACGCTTTTGTTCACTTATATCCTCACTCTTCTGAGGTATTGATACAAAAAACTAATTAAACTTAATACGTTCTGAAGTACTAACTAGGAGAGCGTATGACCTTCGGGTCACAGGTCTTTATGAAACTTTGGGATATGTTTTTGGGTACCAAAAAATGAGGAAAGCCAGCGCCGTACGGTCTAACGCTTCGGAAAACTAAACTTATCAATATTTGTAGTTTTATTTCAAGAAAAATATGAAAAAAGAGATTCTACTTGAAACGCGAATGATTTAGTCTACGAATATTCTCAATAAATTTTCAATAACTAAAATCAAAGTAGAAGAACCAAGCTTCAATTTGCTGTTTTTAGAATTAAGAATTGATAATTAGAACCAAAGTTATGCTTGTTTAAAGTTGAGCTACGAAAATACACTTATTAATTATAAAATTCCGAACGTAGGAATTTAGTTGATTTTCAGAAAACTTTTTTTGCTCAACTTTAAACAAGCATAACTTTGGTTCTAATTATCAATTCTTAATTCTGAAAACGTCAAAATGAAGCTTACTTTTTCTACTTTGATTTTAGTTATTCAAAATTTATTGAGAATATTCGTAGACTAAATCAATCACATTTCAAGTAGAAGCTCTTTTTTCATATTTTTATTAAAATAAAATTACAAATATTGACAACTTGAGTTTTCCGAAGCGTTAGACCGTACGGCTCTGGCGTTCCTCATTTTTTGGTACCCACAAACACATCCCAAAGTTTCATCAAGATCTGTGGTCGAAGGTCATATACTCTCCTGGTAAGTGATAAAGTCTCTAAAATTCTTAAATTATTTTTGTAATTTTTTTACACGACAAAGAACAATAACTTGTATATTAGATCATCATTATCAGAAAACTTTCGAAGTTAAAAAATTTTGTCTCACTGGTGAACAAATTAAAAATTAAAATTGCCGTCTCATCTGCGTATAAGCATATAGGAGGTACGGCTTTTTATTTGCAGCCATGGATATAATTGATAATAAATACATTTTATTATTCATTTAAATAAAATAAACATTTTTCACGTTAAGTTTTTACATACTTTATCAATGTTTTTGCGAAACAAT
>JAPYZA010004274.1:0-13744 GCA_030522685.1 Eupelmus azureus | reverse complement strand
GAGGAGGGGTATGAGGAGGGGGGAGGAGGGGAGAGGAGGGGAGAGGATGGTGGCGGAGGGGGGAGGAGGGGGCGAATTGAAAAAATCGGCCATCCTCCTGTATAATATAGATATATATATATAAATAGTGGGGAGTGGGGGGTTGGCGAGCGGAGCGAGCAGAGGGGCGAAGCCCCACTAGTATATATATATAGATGTATTGGAAATGTAGAGGAAACCCGGGTTTATAATTTTAATCTAAATTCCTATACTGTACTAATTCAAATTTAAATTTAGTAGAATTGGATAACCGAGGTTGGAACTTCCTTTTAGAGGTCATCAAGTTCTTGATGTCCCGGTATTATGTATGATTTTTGGATTCTACTGACATGCACAACCCTAAATCGATTACTGTCAATCTGAATTTTAATATTCCCGTTTTGCAATAAATCAACTACTAAACAAGGACCTTCATATTGATCTGCAAATTTATGAATTTTTCCCCCTTCTAATAACCAGATGTAGTCTCCAATTTGGAAACTCTGTGGATTTGCCTTCTTATCATAATAATAGTTGGCCTTCCATTTTGCTATGACTAACTTATCATGCGTAATGCTTTATAGATTATTCATTCGAGTAGTCAAATCTACAATGTAATCTTCATAAGTTACGAGTCTGTCCTCGGGTTCAAGAGGATCAAGGCGATGGAGCGAGTCTACCGAAGACTAATTCATAAGGTGTGTGCTGGGTAGCTTCATGAACGGAACTATTATACGATCAAGCTGCCATTTCTAACCACTCGCCCCATTGACTGTCCTTGGAAATAAATTGTTTCAAATACTCACTTAAGATATGATGACTTCGTTCAATATATCCATTGGACTGTTTATGAAAAACGGTCGTCTTAAACTGCGTAATTCGAAATCTTTTCGCTACTCTTTTCATTAGATTACTCAAGAAGTTTGTACCCTGACTGGCCAAAACAGCTATGGGAGCTCCAAAGGGACAAATAAATCTTTTAATCAAGCCATCTGCAACAGAATATTGTCGTGACCGTTTTCTGTTCGCGGAAAGGGACCAACAATATCCATTGAGTTTTTTTCAAAAGCTACTCCTGGGGTGTCTGTGATCAGCATAGGATTTTTAGTCATTACCCTCACCAACTTTTTCGGCTGGCAGGGCAGATATTCCCTAATAAACTTTTGTACGTCTACCTTCATGTTCTCTTAATAGTATTTTTGTTTTATCCTTTTTTAACTTTTAATCACATCCTTATGTCCTTCGAAAGCTGAACAATGGGCTTCTTCTATAATCTTGATTCGATCCTCAACTGGGAGATACACAATCAGCCTCAAACAGATTAAAAATTTCGTATTAGTCCCGCGGAATATATTTCGCATTTTTACAATTACATCCTCCCACCGTAAATCGGCTATAATTTTTCCTTTTGCCAATTTGATTGTACGCACACTTTCTTGAATAACAAATGTTTTCAAATTCTTGACCCCTTCCGAAAGGTTTTCCGTTAAGGTGGAAAGGCCTTCCGGGTTTTGTCCTCGCAGTATCATTGCTAAATGAAATTTATTCCCCTTTGAAATCACTTTGACCTCGTCTACTGTAGGATTTCCAAACCGTGGCAATTTCTTCTTGGCAAAGAGCTGCTGTGCTCCTTACTCACAGGGTTCCCCGGAATTAGTGACAAACTATAAGTAGTTATCTTTTCGCATAAGCAATTATTTCCTACATTCGATGAAATTCTTCCTATATGGTCGTTTCCTTTTTATGTCGACCTTTAATCCTTCGATATTTGGGTCCCTCATCATAGTCGAGTTTTCCTTCTCAATCTTTATAAAAGTTTCCTCCTACAAAGGTTCCATCTCAGGATTTCCATTGTTGTTAAAATCCAAATGAATGGTATTGGATAAACTAACAGTCATGTTCGACAGTACTAGGAGGCGTATCTGTAGATGTTCCCTCGTATTCCAGTAGGGCCTTTCCCCTAACTTCCGACGAGTTCTTCTTCCGATTTGAAGCCTTCTTCCGAGCATCGCGATAATTCGGAATGGCCAATTTACCAGCCCGAGTTCGTGTCTGCATAGCATGTTCCACGGAGACCTTCCCCTCAAGATCATTGTCCTTTTTAACAATAATTAATTATAAGTCATTATTCAATTCAGTATTGTTTTGTGAAGTAATGTCGTTGGACGATTCCGATAGGGCGTCGACGTCATTTGACTCAATGGACTCTCGAATTGCAAAAATTGGTTCCTCTACTGGGTTTCGTGACAAAGCATCCGCGTTCACGTTTGTTTTTCCCGCCTTATAAATGATATCAAAGTCAAACTCACTTAATTTGATACGCCAGCGACTAACTCAAGAATTCTGATCTCATGAAGTTCTGAACCTAACAATAGGCTTATGATCGGTAACCGCCATAATTTTATTCCCTAAGAGATAGTGTAGAAAATTTCGAACCGTATAAACGATCGCAAGAGCTTCCTTTTCGTAAGTGTCTTAGCGAGTTTCGGCGTCATTTAAAACATGGGAGGTATAAGTGATTGATCGATCCTGTTCTATAGACCGCTGAGATAAGATTCCTCCTATGGCATAGCCAGAGGCGTTGACGCGAAGAGGAGCGCTCGGGGTTTCGCTACAAAGCGATAGGTGCGCGGTCGATACTGAGGCGATGCCCGCTCGACATCCTCCTGCTCCAAGTGCAAGCGGCGTCGTGGGTAGAGCTGCTACGTCAGCGCGATGTGGAAGGAGTGCTGGGAAACTCAGATGATGATGCCGTGAAGAGCTCCTCGTTGATCAGTAGCTGCAAGCGATGGGTAGAGCGTGCCCGCTGAGGCGAGTATCCTTCGCTGCCAGTCGCTGGGACTGTGATCCCCCGGTGAGGCTTCTGAGTTGCATAGAGGAAGACCACAGCACTAACCCCTCTACGTCGACTCTTAAAGCGAGTCTGGGAGAGAGGAAGCCCGCCCGACTTAGTGAAGGCTGCACCACCCAGAGGAGAGGATAATTAAATAAGACAATATTTAATTATCTACAAAAAAATTCCTTTATTCACTTCGAATTTTAGTGGTTGCCAAAGACCATCTACGGGAAGATGTTTGGGTGAGCAAAGGCTGCCGTGCCGCCTGGGCGTCGGGAGTACATGTACGCAAGATCGCCGATAGTACCGCGAGACGGCTGGGGACGGGTATGCGCCACCTAACAGTGCGCGCGCGAAGCAGACTCTCAACTGCCCGCTGGCAGTATTGCGTGATGATTTAAACGCACAGAGAGTCTCTATAAAATAGCATGATTATGTGCGGGTATCAGCGTCTGTGGTAACGACGAATGGCTGTGAAAAATCTGAATAAATCAAAACAGGTTACTGACACAACTTCTCCTTTAAAATTTCAACAGCCGCCTGAGCCCTTTCATTCCAGGTAAAAGCGATATCCTGCTTGAGAAAAGTACTCAAGGGTTTCGCAATTTTTGAAAAACCATTAATGAATCGCCGATAATCACCAGCTGAACCTAAATACTGTCTGATATTTTAGCATTTTTGGGAGTTGAAAATTTTTGCATGGCTTCTAATTTTTTGGGATCAGGGCGTACCCCTTCTTCGTTAATAACGTGACCCAAATAAACAAGCTTCCGCTGCAGAAAATCGCATTTATCGGGTTGAAGTTTAATATTTGCCCATTTTAGGCGTTCCATGAGTCGTCAGAATTTCTCATTGTGTTCCTCTATAGTTTTGGCATAAACATTATATCATCCAAATATGCGCAAACTTCTAAACGTTCCATGTCTGTTATGGGCTCAATGGACGTAGGATCGGCGGAATTTTCGCGAATGGGTGTATTATTCAAAATTTTATTAATCATTCTTTGGAAGGTGGCGGGGGCTCTCTTTAGTCCCATGGGCAGACGAGCCCACTCATAAAACCCTGCAGGAGTAGTGAAAGCAGTTTTATGACGATCTTCTGAAATCAGAGACAAGCAATCTACTGTCGCTAACTTCCTTGCCCCTACATCCTCCTAACACTGCCTCAGAACTCGGAGGTTCCGCAAAAGGGCAACTTAGTTTCTTCCCTAAAGTTCCACAAAAATTTCTTCCAATATCCTCAAACAACCCCCTCTCGGGCTTTTGAAATGCATCATCACCACTTGTAGACGTCTCCTCCGAATTCATCATCAACACATCGCAATTAGGGTCCACTTTCTTCACTACTCTTGATTTCCGTTTATTCGAACTCTGCTTCATCACCTTTTCGCCTTCTTGTATTATCTTTAATTCTTTCTCTGTACTCATCACACTGGAGTTATTCCTTTATGTTTTTTGGGTATTCGTTTTTGTTGAGTTTTCTGCCTTTTGTTCACTTGAATCTGGGCGTACCATTGTTTCGTTTTTCCCTAGTTCCTGAGTTACGCTCTTCTGGACGTTAATATCATTCAATCTGTTTTGTTGTATGTCATGCATATTAACTTGTAAAACTGTAATCATAGGTTCCAGGATTTCCTGTTTCCTGGCGCATTTGAAACTTTCTTCAAGGTGCACATGACCCTCCGACTCTGTCATGGCAGAGCTTTGATGCCCTATCCAAACTCCTACTTACCCGTGAGGATCCCCTGTCAGGACCTCGTTTACGCGGATGTTTCATTTAAAATTAAACGAAACTTACCACTTCTTAAGTGATTCTTTTGTTCACGATCTTTATTAGAGGTAATTAAGTTAGGGGTGACTGAGGGTGGGTTTTAGGCGCACACATTCTTTAGACATGATTGCTCAGAAATTTGTAAAGTCTCATTCTCGGGACCTTCATTTCTTTCGAGAGAAGTTGGATTGCTAAAGAAATTCATTTTATTTAAATCGTTCGCGACGGTTATAGCCCGTGAAATTTTTTATTTGGTCGAAACTGGGGGAATCTTACGCGAACTACGGCCTCCTTTGTTCTCTGAGATCATTGATTTAAATCGGATAATCGCCTATATTTGCCAAGATTTTTCCCAAGGTGGTAATTTAATGGGGAGTAATTCCGCGTAAAATCATGATTTCTTCAGAATCGATAGGTGTGTATATTGGAATGCTAAAAATCTTTAATAGATTGGGGGAAGATCAGGTATCTAACATAAACAAGAGGGGTTTCTTAAGCTCTTTAATGTCTAATTCCACCGTGGGAGCGCAGTTACGGTGATTTAGGTTGAACGTAGTTTCATATATCGCGGATGGTTGTTCGAGTGATCTATAACCAGGCGGGATTAAGTCGCCTCCCTGTAGCCCGTCTGCGAAAGGCTCTGCCCGTTTCCCGGAACAAAATTATTTTCTCTCATTCTTCATTGGTATTTGTAGCATTCTCTTTTTATGTGTCCGGGTTTTTTGTAATATAAGCAGGTGGGTCTGGAGAATGGTCCAGAAACTTCGGGGTTCCTGTTAAAATCGTCGTGACGTTGAAATGGCATCATTCCGCGAAGGTCTCGGCGGATTATTATCATAAAAATTCCTATGGTTTCCATCGCAGTTGTTTACACGGTTGCGATTATTGTTATTGCGAACATAATAAATCCGATTATTGTTTACAAGTGGGTCATTGTTATAATATGACCTATCTCTGTTTCGAAAATTATTCCGAGTATCTGGATCACTACGCTGATAGGCTTGGAAAAATCCGCCATTTCAGGTTCCATACTCTCTTTGATCTAAGGTAAAACAGAAAGTTTTGCTTGGGTATCCCTGGTGATAAATGATTAATATTGTCGTTGTCTCTACGCTCCCCTTTCATATTTACGTTCGAGAATCCCTAAATTTGTCACACAAACTTTACGCGATTGGATGCGACGTGCCCATTTTCTTTGCAAAATTGGCAGACCATAGACGATTCTTCGCTCAGTATATAAGCGAAGTTTCGCTCGATTTGAACAGCTTGAGTTCGGGCTTCACCCAATTCGGTGGGCGTACTCATTCGGACCTTTATCTCCCACCTTAACCCTCTTGCGAAGAACTTGAGACAGTCCTGATCCAATTCTTCTATGAACGTCGATTCCTCTTTGATCCTACCTTCGCGGTCTGCGCCTTCTGAATTTCCTTCCTTAACTAGAGAATCCTGTTGAAATATATTATTACACTTTCATTGGCTTTCTGTCGGACTTAAGCAAGTTTCCCTGTTAGATCACGGTATGTCTTGGAAGATCCGAAGATCTTCTCAAAAAACTGTGAAATTTCATCCACATTCTTAAAAGGATGACCATGGGAACTGGTTAAGATAGCGCCGTATAGCCGAATTCGGATTATTTTAGCTAAATCTCCTTCTGATCCTTCGGGTAAAATGTCCTTGGCTTTATAGCATCCGTCAATAAAATGCGCGAGGGGAATGTTAGTGCCGTTGAAACCCGGAATAAGATCAAGTACATCCTTGAGTGAGATTCCATTTACCGGGGACGCCATGGTGTCGTTTTCGTCAATGTCAATACCTGCAGATTCAGATGTACTCAGTAGATCAAACTGACAAAGATCAGTACTAAAGGGAGGAACTTTGGTCGTCTTACGTGAATGCGTAGCGGCATTTTCAAAGGGGCTAATATAGTCTATTTTAGTTTCAATTCATTCGGCGATATTGGGATTATGGAAGAAGGTCAGTTTTTGTTTTACGAAATTAATTATATTAATCGAGAGATTTCCCGCTTTAGAATTATTAAGGGCTTCTACGTCATCCTTATTTTTGAAAAAAGCTATTTAATCGTTCACTCTTGACAATTCAAAATCTTGACGTAGGGAGTTAAATGTGTCCTAGCGGCGCGAACTAGATCTTCCGGGGATTTTACATTTTCTTTTAAATCTTTGCCTATCGGTAGTAAAGTAATATTGAATGAAACATAGTCCTTGGTAGCAGAGCCTGAGCTATGACTTGCCTCACTTGACGTGAAGGTGGCAGGTTCCTTGATAGGTTTATCGAGACTTGAGAGAGCGTCTATTTTCAGTCTTGAGCGTTTTAGACAGAATTTCGTTATCCTAGATACTGGGACCTTGTTATCGCCTTCTTGATCCTTTTTGGGGTTTGAATTTTCGTTGCATACTGTGAGATCCTCTAAGTTATTATCCTTCTAGGTCCTATATTCGTGAGAATTGAACTTAATATGTGACTTGGACGTCGCAATATCCTTATCAATGTTATATACCGCTAGGGTATGGTCCGATTGTTTTCGTTGATCTTTTGATTGATCATTGTGTTAGATAGCAAGTGGTGAATTCTCCGCCGTACCTTTGAACTTCTCTAAGTCCCTTTGATAAATGTTTAGAAGGGTATTGTCCATTTAGATATTCCTAGAACCGCGTCCTTTTTCCACGTGTACGACCCGAGATCCGTTAGAGTTTTCCTTTTCGTCCTCACAATTTCTTCTATCATTCATTGCTCTCTCGGCAACTTACTATTTTTTTATATTCATGATTTTGTGGGGAACTGATTTGATATCTTTTAAGGGGTAAAAATAATTCTTATATATTTCGAACCTCCTTTTTTTGTAAAGTTCTCTTCTATAGTGCTCGGAGTTTCCTGGGAATAAAAAATTTTTTCCGGGGCAGGGACTTAAAATTTTGGCAGTGTCGTTAAAAGGGTACTAGAGAGTATGAAAGAGATTTCCTTTCGTTGCAAATCTTGTACGAACGACAGCTAAATAATAAATAATCTTGACAAGGGATCGATAAAAGGGCTGAATATGTTTACTCCTCCATATGCAGACTTACATCGATAAGTCGTAAAAATAAATGTAAACAAAATAAAATTAACAAGTAAACTACCGCTAAGTAGGCTACTATCAGAAAAGCCATCATAAGCACGAATTTTGGCCGATTAATTTTATTGCGTTATAAATTGTGACATGGAAAATAGGCCATGCACGAAAGCATTCGAAATGAAAAGAATGCGCGACGGTTAAGCGTCGCGCGAGGTCAAAGACAGCAGGAGCTGCGCATATACGCATACCAACACACACACATACACACATACACACACAAACACACAAACACACAGAACGCGCAAATGCCCGAAAAAAAATGCAGGAGAGAGAGAGAGAGAGAGAGAGAGAGAGATTGATAGATAATAAATTTTATTATGCCAAGGTCACAGAGACCGAATGGCAAAAAGTAAAACAATGTACAAATTTGAATTAATTAATTCGCGTATCGCCACACCCCCTAACCAGATTCGGCGTATTCCTTTACGAATATGGCGAGCGAGAAAAACCTAGACGACTACGCGAAATCTTTCACGTCGTGATCATCGTCGTTAGGAAACGAGAGAAGCGACCAGTTGCTGAAATGAAAACGCCTTGCTTAACAAGATACAAACACTTTTATTTACAAACAACAGCAAACCAAAAAACAATTCTAAGGGAGACACCCCGCTGCCGGTCTTCAAGGGTGATTACCGCACCGGTAGAGGGTGGTCCAAGTCCCGTTAGACTACGTCCGCCCCCCCCCCCCTCCCCCTATCTCTCAAGCCAAGGGTTATTGGGGTCGTGGCGTTGGAAATCCGCGCATTTCCGGTGATCCCGGACTCCCGGACGGCCGCACATGTAGCGTCGCCTCGACGATGCGCCTTACGGCACGCTGGACCTCGACCTCCGAGGACCAGGATCCCGTTAGGTTTTCGGCTTGGGATAACTCGCATAGAAAGTATCCCACGGAAGGAAAGCGGTCTTCTCGTCAGCCTTTGCCACATTGGAACTCCGGCAGGACTGCCGGAGGAGCTCCTGGACCTTATTCCAGGCCTTGGCGGCCGAATCTTCTGGCTCTTCTGGGCCGGTTGGCTCGGTTGACTCCGCCTCCGCTGGTGCTGCAGGCGCCACCTCTACGGGCGGATTGTGGGACCTGCGGAGGTCGGAGGATCCCGAGGAAACTGGTTCCTCCCTGGGAGCTGACAGCAGCAACTGCGCTGCAGCCAAGATTGCTCCTAATAATTCGTCTGGGGCTCTGCCCAGGAGAGATACTTCCATCTGCTAGTTGTTCTTCGTCTGAAACAGAAAAACAATTGACGAGTTACCTCTCACGTCGAGGTGCTAATTCGCAACGCCTTTTGCATTTGCGCGCATTCGCCGAGGTGATAAGTCACCGCTTAGGAAGATCTGCATCCGGAGGGTTTGGCGATGGGTCCGTTGATGCCTGCCGCACGACGATTAGATTATTCTTCCAGGGTCGACCTAGCTTACGCCTCGCAGTCGCTGTGGCACGCTCGCTCTCGGCTTCATAGACCTGCGCAGACGCCGCTCCATCACTCGATAGTGAATCGATTTTGATGGCGGATCGCGCATCGCCAGAACTACGCTCGCATCCCTCGGCGGTAGAGTAACATCCAGGGGATCCACCTCCTGGATGGGCTCGTCTTCGGCGTCTTCGCCTGAGACGTATGGCTTGAGGTGGCTTAAATGCACAGCGTCATCCATTTGTCCGTCTGCGTTCAGCAGCGTATAAGTATTGCTTCTGGCCTCTTTACAACCACATGAGGTCCAGAAAACTTAGAACTTAGGAAAACTTAGGAAAACTTGGACCAATTAAAATGATACTCCTTGCGCTGTTGAAGAAAGGACTCGATTTATTTTCCATACGAAGTCGCCGACGGAGAAAGACAAGTCTCTCCTATTAGTGTTGTAATAATCTGCCTGACGCTCTTTTTCTGCATTAGATCGAGCAGAAGCAGCTTCCTGGAGGTGTTTAAGACTCTGAAGCTTCTTAGCCCAGCTTTGCGCTCTTCATCGCGCGCAGCAACACGGTTTTGCTTCCTTCTTTGCCTCCAGGAGGAACGGGCTGCCGACCAAGTCGTCGGGCCTGTAGGTGTACAGTCGACCTCCGAAGTACTTCCACCTTGGGTAGTCAGCCGAACTGTCGCGAACCTTTTGGACCTGTTGCTCGTACCAGGCGTCCTGCGTCCCTTTGGCCTAGGAGATAGCCCAAATTTGGGGTTCTTCTGAATCATCCTCATACATTCGGGAGAGTCCATCAAGAACGTGATGTAACGCCCCTTTTCTGTGCTCAACGACATTTTCATTGCCTTGTACCTCTAGAGCCCACCGAGCTAACCTCCCGGTGGGGCTCACAAGATTGCGGAGCCATCGAAGGCTAGAGTCATACATCACCACTTTAAACTTGTAGCCTTCGATGTACGGTCGAAACTTACGTATGGCCCATATCACGGTCAAGCACTCACGCTCAGTGACATTGTAATTCCTTTCAGCTTGTGTGAGCGCGCGGCTTGCAAATTACAAGACTCGTTCTTCTCCGTCAATTTCTTAGAGAAGAACGGCTCCAATTCCGGTATCACTGGCATCACTGTAGAGCACCAACTGAGTCTCGAAGTCTGGCCTTGCCAAGATTGGAGCAGAAGCCACCAGGGCTTTTACAGCTTCAAAAGCCAGCAGCTGCTCTTCCTTACACTCATATCGATGGTACTTGCGCGTCAAGGCCGTGAGTCGCTCGACAACCGTTGCTAAGTTGCCGAGGAGTGCTTATACCACGAAGCCACTCCTAGGAAGCGGCGAAGCTGCTTCAAGTTTCGTGGTGCAGGAAATTCAATGATTGGCTTGATCTTATCCGGATCAGGCCGGAAATCGTTGACCAACACACCAAGGTATTTGACCTCGGTGTGACCAAACGCGCTCTTTTCGCGGTTTATTGTCAAACCAGCTGTCTTGATGCGCTGCAGCACATACTCCAGCCACTTGTCGTGTTCTTCGGACGTCTTTCTTGGTAACGATAATTATATCGACCAAGTAACTGAAGGCATAGGGCTCCATCTTTACCCCAATCACCATGTGGATTAGACGTTGGAATGTTGCTCCAGCATACGACAATTCATACAGCATCCTGCTGAACTGGAAGAAACCTATTCCAGGGACGTTGAATGCAATGGAAGGTCTAGACTCCACCTTCAACGGGATCTGGTGTTAAGATTGACTCAAATCCAGCGTTGAAATATACTTTCCATTTTGTAATTTGCCGAGAATAGAATCCACATTCGCAAGCTTCGTCTTGCAACCGTCACCTGAAAACACCTTTGCTCCACATGCTGAAGCTATTTGGACCCACAACTCCCATGGTTGTATAGGTTGTTCTAGTATCTTAGAGGGCTCGAAGCTTGTATCCTCGATCGGTGACTGGTTCTAAACGACTCTCTTCGAGCTCGTTTTCTTTGAGCGCCGAAGTATCAGGAATACTTTCCTGAGAGATAGCACATACACCCAATTGCGCTGGCAAAACGGCTTATGGGAGGTCGGTTGGCTCATTTACGTCCTTCACTGCTCGTTTCCCAAACACTTGGATCAAAACACTTAGGAATAATCCAGCTGGCCACATCCAGTGCACTTCACAGGCCCTTTTGGCTTGAATAGTGCGCTCGATTTCCCATTTTGTCCATACTTGGACTTCTGCTGGGAATTTGACTTCTCATCGTCCTTGCCAGTGTCGTTATGGGTATTCTTGCCCTTTTGAAATCGACCTTTCCCCCACTTTCTTTTATTTTCAGGGGATCCTGTAGAAGATTTGCGGGCTTTTTCTGCGAAAGCATTCAGCTTTTCCTCCAGGAGTCTCGTGATCTTAGAGATCGCTTGCTCCGTCATCTCCGTGCGCTTCGGCTGCGACGAAAGGTCGGCATTTACTGCCGCCAAGTGAGCATTCTTTTGCCCTTTCGACTAAGGCTATCTATTGATTCTTTTTGCATATTTTGTCGTTAATTTGTCGCTCTAAGATGTGATAGTTCGTAAATTTCAAAAAGTATTGCATGACAAAAATTTGGCCATATGGCAACATTGAAATTTCCAAAATTTTTAAAAATTGCTTTTAACAGATCAATGATACCGCAGCAATTTATCGCTAACTTGTTATGGATTTTTTATACAAACCCGGAGTTTATCGCCCCAACCGTTTCCAAGACACAATGGCTATTTTCACTTAAGCATAAAGTTACAACAGCCACCACTGTATTTTTGAAACGACTATAGCTATCGACTTGACTGTGTCCGATATAACTCCGATTTTGTCGAACAATAAATTCCAGCTTCTAAGCAGATATATAAAATTATTATGCCCATAAAAACATTTTAGGTGCAAATGCGATTTTGTCGCTCTCGAGATTCGATCACCTAAGGCATTTAAATAGTATTCACAAGACCGTTTAGATATTGCTGGTGCATCTGGCATTTTGTCGCTCTAAAGATTAATACTCCTAAGCTCCCATATATTCTTAGAATACATGTTTTAACATTTTAGATGCATCTGGAATTTTATTGCTCGATAAATTTCAGCTTTTAAGGAGACATAAAAAATTATTCTATCCATAAAAACATTGTAGGTGCACGTGGGATTTTGTCGCTCAAAAAATGTCAGCTTCTAAGCAGACATATAAAATTATTCTGTCCATAAAAAAAATTCAGGTGTACCTGGGATTTTGTCGCTCAATAAATTCCAGTTCTAAAGTAGGCATATAAAATTGTACTGACCATAAAAACATTTCAATTTTACCTGCGATTTGTCGCTCACCAGATTCGAGCATTTGAACACTAAATAGTATCGAAATGACCGTTTATATATTTAGGTACACCTAGGATTTTGTCGCTCAATAAATTTGAGCTTATATAGTATTGGAATGCACCTTTCCACGTTTCCGATAGGACTGTGAATTTGTTGTTCAACGAATTCTAGCTTCTAAGTAAGCATAGAGAAATCTCTACACAAATGTTCACAAATGTAATCCTTACAAGTTAGCGGATCCATCTGTAATTTTGTCGCTTGCCAGAATTGAGTATCTAAGCATTTATGTAGTTTTAGAATGTTCTTTTGTACATTTTAACTGCACCTGGGATCTGAACAATCGTATATCATATTTCTATGATTGAATACCTTGTGTTTAATAATATTGATGCATCTATTCTGTCCTAATCAGTCGGTGAGCCTTCGTATCCAAAATTTTTGCCCCGTAAGGTTTCTCTTGACCAGTTCGATGAAATTAATGTTTCTAAACGGATTTAGCTTCAGTATTGTGTCATTCTCGCGCGAATGAGGCGTTTTTTAATTAATTTAAAAAAGGTATTACAAAGATCCAAAAATAGGGTAAAATTTCATAATTTTGTTAACATTTTTTTATTAAATTGATGTTTTACACTGTAAAATTAAAAAATTTTTGTTTTTCAAAAAACTGTTCATTCACGCGAGAATGGTGAGAATACTGAAGCTAAATCCGCTTGAAAAAATAAATTTCATCAAACTGGTCAAGAGAAACCTTACGGGGCAGGAATTTTGGATACAAAGGTTCATCGACTGACTAAAGGAAATAGGTGTATCAAAATTCACTTATAATAGCTTAAATTAGAGGTAATTTCTTCTACTTTCAAAAGGTATTTAAATTTTTCAAAAATTAAGTTAAATATTACAAATAATAAACTTTTTAATTTTCAGGTTTTAAAGGTATTGGGTTCCCTTAACGAATTTAATTTACTTAATGTTTACAGAATATATATCTATTTTTTTACGATAAACATATAGTGCCATAAGATTCAGCAAATAAGAAACTCAAAAAATCTGATTTTTAAGATCATTTTTTGGTCGTTAAAATCCCAGATGAATCGAAGACGTAAAAATGTGCATTCTAATACTGTATGAATAGTTTAATCACAAACTAATTAAGGGGACCAGCCTGAGTTAAAATCACTGAAAATGAATAAAATATATATTATTATTTTAAATAGTACATCATAGTTTTTGTTAATATAAATTTTCTGTACTTACAATATAC
>JAPYZA010004273.1:0-13746 GCA_030522685.1 Eupelmus azureus | reverse complement strand
GACGCGCTGGCTGAGCGTATCTCAGCCCTATGCCTCCGACGGGGGGCCGTGGGGTGAACCCATGTAGGGAGGCACCCACGGAAATCCACGGAGGCACTGTCACTCTGTAGAAATTTTATTTTATTTCCAGTTTCTCGTTCAATGTAATTTTTATAATGTAGAAAATTTTCATATACTTCGTTTTTATGCTTTAAAAAGTAAACAAACACTTTGCGACTATAGTCGTCAAGAAAGGTTAGAAAGTATGTAGCTTTACCGTTTGATTTTGGCGTGACGTAACACAAATCGGAGTGTACCAACTCCAATACGCTGCTCGCTTTCTTTCTGTTGCACTGGAACGGCTTTCAGCTTATTTTGCCTAACGCACACGTTTCACACTAGCTTGGTGTGCTCGGTTTTAATACTATACCAGTTGCGGCTCCTTTGCTTAAACGAAAAATGTCGTCGTAGTTTAAATGGCCTAACCGCCTATGCCATGTAGATATATTTATTTGCTGTGTGTGCACTGCAAGTGTCATCTGGTGGTTCTGAGGATAATTCCTCCTTCTACCTCGCACTTCTACGTTACCGACGTCTCCACGGTCCGAGTCTGCTATGTTTGACACCTTGTAAATTCCATTTTGGAGTCTTGCCTGTAAAACTGTTTTCCCTTCTTCATTTGTTACGAAGCACTTTTTCTTCGATAAATTTGTGTTGTATCCATGAGCGTTTGTTACTTCCACGGAGATAAGATTTGTTACGAAATCGGGAACAAACAATACGTTTAACAGTTTTATTTTCATTCCATTCACTAGGTTTATATACACGTTTCCTTCGCCTTTTAATTGTACTTTGTTTCGATTTGCTACGGTTACGAACGACATATTTGACTTACGCATGCTTTCGAACTTTGAATTGTCGTTACACATATACCTTGATGCTCCGGAATCTATGATCCAATCAGTTTTATTTGCGTTGTTTTCAGCGGTGAGTCCGATAGATGCAAAAGCTGCTACATGGTCATCGTTCCTCCTTCGGTCATCTTCGTCGCCGGAGTTCGCATGATTTGCCTGTGCTGAGTGTTTACGTGTATCTAGTAGGCTACACTGTTTTGAAATACGCCCGAACTTATTACACCAAAAACATCGTATGTTGTTGTTTAATAACCTTGGGTTTTGATATCTCGTATACTTTTGACCTCCGATAACGACCGTTGTGCTTATTTGAATTCGATGTGTAGAGTTATACCTCGTTTGAATTTGATTCGCGCGCTGGCCATTTCACTTTCATCAAGATTTTCGCTTTTATATTTTCTGATATGATTTCTTTCTCTGGTAGGCTTTCGAGTGCCATCCGCATTGGCTCGTACTCTTGCGGAAGTCCGCCAAGCATCACACATGCCGCGAAATCGTCTCCTTGATCCTTTCCAATATCTTTTAGCTTCTGATGGATAGCCGTTATTTTATCTATATATTCTTCCGTAGAATTGCAATCTCCCAATCGAACTTTTGTATATTCAATAATGAGGCTCGTTTTCCTGTACACACTTTCACTCGCGTATGTTTTTCGTAAAGTTTCCCATATAGCTTTCGGACAGTTTAAATTTTTTTTATGACTTAGCACTACCCGGTCGACTGATAATAACAATTTATTTCTTGCAAGTCGCTTTTTAACTTCATCTGTGCTTACTTCTTGTCCGGTCGGAGCCATTATCGTACAAAAAACGTCCTCGTGCTCCAGATATGCGCACATGAGTACTGCCCAGTCGTGGTAGTTGTCCACGCGGCTGAGTTTGTCGATGCTCTGGAGCATGGCCAGGTTTTTTCCTTTACTAATTGCCATCCTGTCGTCGCACCTCCGAAAAATGTCTTTTGCACGAACGGTTTCACTTTTAACGTCTGTGCCACAAAAACCACGGTCCTTATTTTTGCTTGGAATCCTGGGCCCATAACCTGTTGTGTTGCAAATAAGGTTAGGCACAATTAAGTGAAAAGGATAGAGTAAACGGGTATACACAGTTACAATGTATACTTGGCTGTTTATTCACATACGCTTACATCGGGGTACGGTTGACGACTAACTCGCTCTCGCGCTACTCGACGCTAGTGGCGCTCCACTCAGACATACATGTGTACGCATTTCAAATACATTTAGAACAATAACAAATATATTTTGTTTAATAGAAAAGTAGAAATAAGTTATTTGAAATACCAATTGTATTTGACGCAAAGAGGAGCGCTCGGGGTTTCGCTACAGAGCGATAGGTGAGCGGTTGAGACTGAGGCAATGCCCACTCGACATCCTCCTGCTCAGCGGTGTCGTGGATAGAGCTGATACCTCGGCGCAGTGTTGAAGAAGCGCTGGGAAGCTCGATTATGATGCCGTAAAGAGCTCCTCGTTGATCAGCTGCTGCAAGCGATGGGCAGAGCGTGCTCGCTGCGGCGACGATCCCTCGGTGCCAGTCGCTGGAACATTGATTCCAGGATGGGGCTTCTGCTTTGCGTAGAGGGAGGAAACAGCACTAACCCCTCTAGGTCGACTGTTGGAGCGAGTCTGGGCGATAGAAAGTCCGCCCGACTTAGTGAAGGCTGCACAACCCAGAGGAGAGGATAATTAAATAAGGCAATATTTAATTATCTACAAAAAACGTCCTTTATTCACTTCGAACTTTAGTGAACTTTAGTGATTGCCAAAGACCATTTATGGAAAGATGTTCGGGTGAGCAAAGGCTTCCGTGCGGCTCGGGCGTCGGGGGTATATTTACAATAGATTGCTGATCGTACCGAGTGACAGCTGCGGACGGGAGTACGCCACCTATCGGTGTGCGTGCGATAGACTCTCTACTGCCCGCTGGCAGAATGGCGCGAAGATTTAAACGCGTCGAGAGTCTACAAATTATGTGCAGGTATCATATTAACATGGTCACAGAGCGTGGTTACATTCAAGAAATTTACGTACACTCTAAACCTAAAAGAGTAAAAATCGACGCAAAAATGTAGAAATATGGTAGTTTACTCGTTTGTAAAAGAGTAAAATCAAACTTTTAGTCTTTGTAAAGAGTAATTAATCAACTTTACTCTTTTACAAAGAAGTAACTTCTGCCTTTACACTTTCGAAAAGTAGAAAAAATAATTTACTTATTTGAACGGAGTAAAGTTATACATTTACTCCTTTCAAATGAGTAAATTATTTTTTCTACTTTTTAAAGGTGTAAAGTCAGAAGTTTCTTCTTTGTAAAAGAGTAAAGTTGATTAATTACTCTTTACAAAGAGTAGAAGTTTGATTTTACTCTTTTACAAAAGAGTAAACTACGATATTTCTACATTTTTGCATCGATTTTTACTCTTTTAGGTTTAGAGCGTAAGCAACTAAAAAAACTTATTAATGAGTGAGCAAAAGAAATATTTGTATTTGGAAGAAATAGAAGCAACGAGGGTGTATATACAGTTTCGAAAGAAGAATCAATTAATATTTGTTCATCTTTCGAGCAAAATCAATACTAAAGAAAAAATAGGACAAATTCAGCACCGAAAGAGGATTTAATTGAAATTTTGTAACATTACCCAGTAAAGGAGTTTTATATTTTCTTAATATTAGATGATCTGAGAAAGACGACTAAATAGTTAATAGAGCATTTAATAGAAAACTCTCTAGAAAGTCAACATAAGGATCAAGAAGCAGAATCAAATATCAAGAATAGGAAATGAAACAGAAGAAGACGTTTTAACAAAAGCAGAAACAAGTAAAAATGCTCAGTTAATTCAATAAAATAGGAAACAAATTTGGGAAATTAAGGAATAAGATCAGCAATAAACGTCTATGAAATGGCAAACTACAACAACGGACAAATCTAGGTATTTGATGATAAAAATAAGAGTATTTCGAAGAAAAGAATATTACTGTTGTTAAAATGAAAAAAAATGTATTCATGTGCTAGCCTAGTGGACTAGGTGCCCGACTCGTAATCTTTTAGACACCGTTGTAGGGGTTCATAATTGCACGGTCGACCGATCATTCAAATTAAACAGCGTTCGGCGCGGCTCGTACATGGATGGGTGACCGCTCCAGCGTATCAACAGGGATTTTTTTTTCAACGATGTTCTCAGACGGCAGGAATAACTTGGATATTTTTCACAAAAAATATTTAAGTTCACTTCTGCTGACTGTTCTCGGTGGAGGTTTTCCATGTCCACGTCATGGTTTTCTCTCCACCCTAGCTTTGGCTAGGCAGAGTTGCGAGAACAGTAGAGTGTACCGTGGAAGCGACTTTAGACTGTTGAATTCTCCAGTCCGATGCTTCTCGGGAAAAAAATATTAGTTAACTTAACATAAGCTAAGTTACAGGTTTCATGGTTACACCGGTTACACTTACAGAGTTAAAGATGGTTAGGAGTACTCCGATACAAAGGTGGTAGGAGTGCCTGCTATATACCCATTGAGTGAAAGTAGGGCCAATAGTGGCATACAAGAAAAAAAAATGGAAAAATGTGACGAGCGAGCAATTAGAGAAAAATTGGCAAATGAAAATAAAATAGAATCGGATGAAAAAGTTCTTAATGCGATGAATTATATTTATTATATTATATCAAATGATTAACTGGTACTTTTAAGTGAAAAAATTCAGGTTTTGAAACCAATTATAGAGAAATTTGATGAAATATATTTGGAAGAGTCATCGGCTCTACAAATATGTATGAGAAACTAATTAGATAAAATAAAATTAAAAGATTTTGAAGACTTCAGCTGGTTTTTCACAGAGTTTGAGAAGACGAACAATGAATTAAAGATTACAGGTGAAAAAGTTGATGAACGTGAAAAATTAAATTATATGCTCAGAACACTTCCAGACTCGCGAAGTCATTCTGAAGACCTTGTAGACGCATTGGAAGAAAAAGATAGGTGAAAGTTGGTGATGGTAGAATTTTAAAAGGTACAAAGGATGGAAAAGTCTTAACCTATTTTGACGTAAATGAAATGAAAAACAAAATAAAAATATCCAATATTTTTTATGTTGAAGAAATAAATAAAAATTTATCGAGTTTTGCAAAATTAACTTATTATAATAAAATTATTTCTGATTATCGAAAATTTATAATAGTCAAAATAAGTTAAGCGATAACTTAAAAGGAACATGGGTTATATAAAATTTTCAATGTTTAGGCAACATGTGTCAAAATAAATTAGTTGAAGGTGTGTCGGATGAACTAGAATCATTATTTTTGAACTGCGGTACGTGTGTCCAAAATAAATTACATAACTTAACGTTTGAAAATAAAAGAACTAGAGCGACCAAAATTTTAAATTAGTGCATACAGATTTAAATAGGCCACATATAATTACAGGTTTTAATAGCTCAAAATATTTTTAGAAATTTATTGATGATTATAGCAAATGCGGGTTAATATATACAATAAAATGAAAGTCAGAAATTTATGCATGTCTTATTGATTATATCAACAAATGTAAATATTTGGTCAGGGAAAGAATTAAAAAAATATGATATGATAACGGAACAGAATATTTAAATAGAGAAATTTATAAATAATAAGATATAAAGTAAGTTTCTTAGAACCTTGCACTCCAAAGTGCATAAATTGAATAGAATAGCTGAAAGGTATATAAGAATGATCATGGATTCAACTGAATTTCTATTTTATGAAGCTGAAGTAAATCATATATCATGGTCTGAGGTAGTTAAAGCGGAAGCGCATTTGAAAAATAGAACAATTGCAAAAACTGTTAAAAATAAAACACCTTTTGAAATTTTCTTTCATAAGAAATCTAATATTAGTAATTTGCGATTATACGGTAATAAAGTTTTTGTAAGAGTATCAGAAATAAAAAGAAATTCGAAATAGGGTAGATAAGCTAACGTAGGAATCGTTTTAGGATATGATCATGTTCAACATACAGTTTTTATAAATAATACAATAGTCAGAGTTAGGCATGTTGACATAATTAAAAATTATAAAAACTTAATTGGTTTCAAACGTGATGAAAATAGTGATTTCGATGATAATGATGATTATCAAAATTTTGATATATCAAATGAAAGTGGCAAAGTTTTAAATGAAGCTTTTCAGATAATTGAAGAAATTAACAAAGATAAAAATAGAGTAGTTTCAAGTAAATTGAAAGAAAAAACAAATGATAATGCTAGAAAACTTTAAGAAGGTCTGCACGAGAAAAAAAAGCCCAATAGACATACATAATGTAAGTCCTGTAAATTCAAATTATATTTATATAAATGTTGTAAGCGCAGATAGTCCCTTAACTTACGATGAATAGAGAAATAAATTGTTTGATTAAAAATAAAACGTAGAAATTAGTTGAAAAACCTAAAGATAAAAAAGTATTAGATTTAAAATGGGTATTCACAAATAAATCTGATAATCGAAAAAAGCAAGACTTGTTGTGAGAGGTTTTCAACAAGCTGAAGTAATGAAAGATTTATATTCACCAGTAGCTAGAATTCAAACGTTAAAGTTATTATTGTCTTATTGTTGCCAAAATGGACTTATGATTATGTAAATGGATGTAGAAACATCTTTTCTAAATGATTACGTGAAATCAGAAGTATGTGTAAAATAACCGATAGGATATAATGATGAGAAAGCCCAAGTGCTTGGTATGAATGTTTTGATGATTTTATTAAAAAATTAAAATTTCAAGGAAGTAAAAGCGATTATTGTCTATATATAAATAATGAAAATGAAGTTGTAATTTATTTAATAATATCTGTAGATGATTTACTGATCTGTGGAAAAAATAAGAAAAGACTTGAAAAAATAAAAACTAAATTGTCAAATAAATTTGCGCTGAAAGATCTGGGCTAAGTAAATGTTCATTTAGGTATAAATATTAAATATAATTATGAAAAATATGAAATGACAATGGATCAGAGTAAATATATTGAATCATTAGCCAGAAAACATAATATTGTAGAAGCGAAACTATATTGTACACCAATGGAATAAAATCTGATTTTAGGGCTTGCACAGTCACCATTAAATGACTTAAAATATGGAAATTTAGTGGAGGATTATTATACATTAGTATGGGAGGATTAGATGTAAGTTATAGCGTAAATTATCTAAGTAGATTTCAAAATGGTTATGATTAAAGTCACTATAAATATGCATTGAGAATTTTAAAATCCTTATACATATTTGATGAAAAATCTTAAATTAACTTTAAAAAGAAATTTAAATATTGACGTGATGGATTGCTTTATTGATGCTGACTGGGCTGGAGATAAAAATGATAGAAAATCCACAACTGTATATATTATAGGAATTTTTCGAAATGTCGTTTATTGAAAATCTAGAAAACGAGGTAGTGTTACAAAATCATCAACAGCTGCGGAATATATAGCTTTATCGGAATCAGTGAGAGAAATTAAACTTATTAAACATTTATTGAAAGATCTAAAATAAATGTTGAAAAATCAATTAACATTTATTAAGATAATTCTGGAGCTATTGCTATAGCTAAATTTGGAAATTTAAGAAAAAATTCAAAGTACATAGATATACATTAGAATTTTGTAAACGAATGTTATAAGCAAAATATAAAAATTGTACAAGTAGATTCAGAATATAACATCGCAGGTATTTTCACAAAAGCTCAAGACATAATAAGTTTGAAAAATTTAGGAAAGCATTAAGAATCGCGCATTGCAACGCTCAATCTCTGTCAGAGCACTTGCTACAAATCGAAACCGTGATAAGGGATAATGACCTTCATATCCTCGCAATTAGTGAATCTTGGCTTAAACCCGAGTCAACTAAACTTATGTTTGAGATTGATAACTACTCAATTTACAGGGCCGACAGGCTTGGACTGAGAGGAGGTGGCGTTGCGATTTATGTTAGAAGGGACATTCAAGCCAAATTTGCTTTCGCGTCTCCACAACCAGATGTCTACTCCAAGTTACCTGAGTATCTGTTTATAGAACTGCGGATTAATACCCATAGGTTGTTAATAGGAGCTGTATACAATCCACCTGACGCAGGGTATTGGCATACAGTTGAAGACGCCATTCTCCAGCACAATGCTTACTACGACGATCTAATTTTATTGGGAGATCTTAACATTAATTGGCAAGTAGTATTATCTAGCCAAACGACTCTTCGCGAGTCGCTCGAGGTCCTTGGCCTTGAGCGTATCCCTTTTAACCCCACGCATCATTGCACCAGAAGCAACTCCAGCTCCACGATAGACTATATTTGTGTTAGTGATCTTAATAAAGTCGAATTTTTCTCTCAATTTGGCGTTCCAGCCATTTCGGAACACGATATTCTGCTGACCAGCCTGAGATACTCAATCCCTGTGCTATCTACTAGAACTTTCACCAAACGGAACTATAAAAATCGTAATTTCGACAGTTTTTTTCGAGATCTTAACTCGATCGATTGGAGGGCGCTGTGCGACTTCGCCGATGTGGACCAACAGGTATCGTTTTTAACTGCTTCACTGAGAGATCTCTACAATAAGCATGCACCTTATCGAACGTTTATAATAAAAAATAAACATTCCCCTTGGATTAGTCAGGAAATCAAAGCATTGATTAACGTGCGTAACAGTGCTTGGCGAAGTTGGAGAAGGTATGGCCACGCGGAGTCTCGTGCGGCCTACATGAGCCTTCGTGACCAAGTGCAGATTTTGATTAGAAATACTAAACACAAGTTTTATCACGACAAATTAACAAAATACATAGGCTCAATGGATAAATGGAAAATTATAGATGAGATCGGTCTAAAGACGAGAGATATGCATCTTTCCGATCTACCAATTCCCATAGATGCCCTTAATCGGCATTTTGTTGGCTCGACCGCCCACAGACCTTTCTCATTTACTTTTGAGTTCACAGCCATTTCTCCAGATGATCAGTTCTTTTTTAGACACGTGCGAGCCGACGACATTCTGAGGGCGGTATCTTCCTCGAGATCCAATGCCCTAGGCCCTGACGGAATCACTGTTTCTCAACTAAGATAGTGTCTGAGCGTCATCCTGCAGCCGCTGCTGTATATCTTCGACTTTTCACTGCAGTGGGGATATTTCCCTGCAGCCTGGAAGGCTGCCATTGTGAGACCACTTCCAAAAATAAAGCATCCTTCGCAGGCCCAAGACTTCCGACAAATCAGAATTTTGAGTGCAGCGGCGAAGTTATTGGAAGCGGTGGCTTTCGAGCAGATCAACGATTTTATGGAGCAATGAGCCATCCTCGATCAGCTTCAATCTGGCTTCCGGAGGTCTCATAGTGCACATACTGCGTTAGTGAGAATAATCGACAATGTAAGAAGATTCATGGGCCAACAAAAGATTATTCTACTAATCGCCATCGATTTTAGGCAAGCCTACAATTCGGTCAATATCGATCTACTATGTCAGAAGCTTAGCTTTTATGGTTTTTCTGACTCGGCCGTGAAATGGATGCATTCATTTCTTTCTAACAGGTTACAACAAGTTATCACGTCCGACGGGATACTCTCGCCCCCCGACGGCCAGAACACAGGTCTTGCCTCAGGGTTCCAAGCTCGGCTCGCCTGTTTTCTCGTTATTTATTAACGACCTTCCCTCCGTTCTGAGCGATTGCAACTATCACCTTTACGCGGACGACTTGAACATTCACGTACACGGCAGTTTCCATGACGCTTCCGAAATAGTTAATGAAGCCAATTTGAACCTTATGAGAATCGCGCAATGGGCACACGACAATAGTCTTAATTAAATACATCCAAAACAAAGGCCATCTGGGTTGGCACTCGCGGCTTTATCAGCAAACTCGACATCGACAGTATACCGCCACTTAAATTAGGAGATAATACTGTAACATATAGCGAATCCATTAAAATCTTAGGAGCAACGATAGACAACACACTCTCGTGGCGTGATCAAACTGTCGTCATTGTAAAAAAAAAAGATTCGCAGCCATCCATCGTCTACGTAAATGTAACGAAATGCTACCTAAAGACACTAAGATTTTACTAATCAAAGCTCTGGTCTTTCCATTTTTCGATTACTGTTCGTGCATTTATCTCGATTTGTCAAAGGAATCAAATACGAAGCTATCTAGATGTAAGAATGCGGCGATTAGATTAGCGGTTGGAATTAGGCGTTCTGCATACGTAACTCCGTTTTATATCAACTTGGAAATCACGACTGTGGCCTTGAGAAGGTACTATTCTTGCATAACCCTACTTGTAGCCATTTTAAACTCAGGCAAACCGTCCTATCTTAGGGAAGCGTTCGAATTCCGTTTAGTGGAAAATTATTCTCTTAGACACAGTTCGCATCTAGATCTGGTGGTCAATTTCGCCCAGTTCAAAACTTACCAGCGTTACTTTAGCATCTTTGCCGCCAAATTATGGAATAATCAACCCGAGTCGTTGCGCGAGCGCCGTAAATAATTCAACCTCAAGGCCCTCTTACACCGTCATTTAATGGATAAACTAATCCCACGAATGTGCAGCACTACTAACCTAGATGGTCTCATCAAATTTATTAAGTGATTTCTAAATATAAATTAAATTTGTAATTACCTGAACACAGTTACATAGTCCAAATTCGTATAATTTGATAGGCATTAAGTTTTTAAATTTTTATGAAAAAGACTGACTAATTTTTTAAGAACGCTAATTTTAATATTACTATGTATCTGTGTATGATGTCTCTCGTCATGTGTAACTTTACGATTTTCTATTCACGAAAAATGATGTATTACGGAACCTACTTGCTACACATGTTTTATTGTAGCGTTTCAACATATTTTTCATGTTATCTTTAGTTTTTAGAGTTAGGTTAGTTTCTTTAGTTTTAGTTTCCAGTAAAAATGTTTAATTCGACTGTTATAAAATTAGGGCGCGCCAAGATATAAATTATTATAAAAATTATATATCATGTATATGCCTATGGCTTTTTAGGACCTTGAGTCCTTTGTCAATAAATTCTATTCTATTCTATTCTATTCTCTCTCTGAGGTGAAGTGCTTGGGTGTGATCCTCACTCCTTATCTTGAGTGGGACGCCCATGTGCAACTCATAGTCGACAAAACTTATGGCGCACTTGCTTCTCTGAAGCGGCTAAGGCATTCTCTCGCCTTGGATCCCAGAAAGTCACTTGTGCAATCATTGATCTTTCCTACTTTCGATTACTGCAGTTCCGTTTATAATGATTTAGATGATACAAGAGAGCTGGCCCTCCAAAAACTACAGAACGCCTGCGTACGATCCGTGGTGGGTAATATTGGATGGAGAAAGCATGTCACGCCTCATCACTTGAAGTTGAGTTGGCTCGCACCTAAACTCAGACGTGAGTATCTGCTCGCAACAGTGGCCTTCAAGATCCTAGCCAATTTTTCACCATCTTAGCTCGCGAGCAGATTCGTCGTTTTAACTAACGAGGTGGTTGTCAGAGCTTTTTCTCGTCTGCCATCCAAGGCCTTGTGCACACGCATTAACTTCTGGGCACGCGCGTCTATTGTTTGCTCGCGGGTGCAAGTAGACGGTGCGTATCGGCTCCTGGGAAGGAGAGAGCAAGGAAGAATATGCGAGATAGAGATCAGCCAGCAACAGAGCGAGAGAGACAAGAAGTCTACTATGGAGAAAGAGAGAGCGCAACTCTAGCTATCTCTAGCACTCTCTATCAGGGCCTGTGGAACGCTCAGCATCATTCCGTCGTATAAAAGGTGGAAAATAGAAGATCTGGAAAATAGGAGATCTGGAAAATAGAAAAGCTTTAATCAAAAGATTTTTGCAGAACGAAATATAGATCGAGCAAAGTAGGAAAAGAAAGCGCGCAAGTGAGAAGGATGGGGATAAAATCCTCACTTATCGTTATGATAGCTTACGAAGAAATTGCATTTAGTTCATTGGTAGTACATCAAAATTTATAATTAGTAAGTTTTTATTTTTATAAAGACTCTTACAATTCTCATAATATTTAAAAATTACTATATTTTGTGATTTAATTATCAGTTTTAGAATTGTAAAAACAGTAAAAAATATTTTGAATAATTATAAATATAAAAAAAACTTTATAAATTGTTATTATTATTTTGAACAGATCCCTATAATTTCTGAAACGTTGTTTAAATAATAACTAAATATTGTTATTATCAGAGTATTATAAGGTGTACAAATAAACACTGCTAAAAGCGAAACGCTGTATTTTTTGCATAAGTCACTCGCTACAATTTTAAGGGTCTTATAACTATTTAGTTAAGGTGGCCCTATCAGTATATATAGGATATAAATCATGGATTTTTTTTTATTTTATTTTATTAATTTCACAATGCATAAACAAGCGTAGATCGAAAGAAATCGGGAAACAAAAAACATTTTTTTAAAGTTATTTTAAAGCCCTGATTAGCTGATATTGTTAATAAAAATAAAACATCATAAAACACTGCAATCTTCTTTGTTTTTCGTCAGATTATAAGGAGCCTCAGCTCATTTTGTTCCTTGTGAAATTTCAGAAGGGGTCACCATGGGTATTTTAGTAATAGCTTTTGTAAATGAGGTATAAAGTTTAATTGTTTACTTAAGTTTATGAAATAAACGACTGTTTCATTTACAATGGAGCACCGATGATAAATGGTACAGTTGCCGTCAAGCCAGGCAATCAACGGTGCACCATTAGATGGCGTGGCTATGCGGCTCGGAACATGGATTGGGTAGATGTGTGTGTGCGGTATCGGCCTCATCCTTCCACAGCGGAGCGCCGTTGTGGAAGGGTATAGGATGGCGAGGCTAGAAAGGCCTGGGGCACCAGGTCCTCGTTAGCCACGGCCCGGTCGGCGGTGTCGCGGTGGCACGAACGCGTCGCGGTGGGAAGAGATCCCCTCGACTTGTCAACGGAGCGCCGAAAGGCAAGTCGTGGGGGGAAGGAGGATGGTCTCGCTGTATCACGGAGCACCGAGGCTACGGCAAGGACGGTCCGAAGCACCGGTCAGAAGGCCAATTGCTACCTGGAGCGCCAGGATAGAGAGTAGCTGCCCGAGTCGCAGCACCGATTGGACTCCGCTCTCAGGCCGCGCGCTCGGGCTTATGTAGCGGCGGTCTGCGGCGGCGGCGCGGGAGCGGTGGTGCGCGCGCCGCTTAGGTAGGAGTGGGGGTACAGCACCTACGGTAGTTGCGCGAGAGCACCGAAGTCTGCCGGGTTGCAGTTACTGACGGGCGCTCGTCGCATCAGAAAAAATAAACAAAAAATACTTTCAATTGTATAACGGGAAATACCTAGTTTATTAGACCAATTTTGAAAAGTGAACGTAAAAAGGAATAGGGCACATAACACTAAACTCAAAAGTTTCATCAACAATATATAGATGACGTTCAATAGTTTGTTTTCAGAAAAGGCAAAAGACAAAAAGCAGAGAACATGATTGTTTAATTTCATTAGAAAATAATTGGATCCAACAGAAATAGCTGATATATATGAGTAATTCCACTGGAATTCATCAAATCAGTGTCGCACTCAAAAATTTCGTGTCACTGAGGTTTTAGTATGTGAAAGTACATTGAAAATGTAACTTTCACATACCAAAACCTCAGTGACACGAAATAACTTTTAGCCTCGTTTATGGTCATGGTGTTGAGTTACATAACCTCAAAGTCTAAAATCAGCTATTTTTCAAAATGCTGCCGAAAATCAGAATCTTATCGAATTTTAAACGAACAAAGTGAGTTTTTTTCGTCTTTTCCCGCTATTATATGGTAAATATATATATATATATATATATATATATATATATATATTTACCATATA
>JAPYZA010004272.1:0-26226 GCA_030522685.1 Eupelmus azureus | reverse complement strand
AAAAATGGCTTTTTCAGGGGTAATGAAAAATACTATTTTCGATAATGCTAATTATTGCTCCAAAACATATTTAAAGGGCATTGTTTTTAACCTATTTTTTAAACCTTCATTCTCTGAATTAGATTATAAATGTCAATAATTAAAAACAGTTCTAAAATAACAAAAATGTAATTACATCATATATCGTGCAAATGACTATATATTGTTTAATTATTGCATTGTCATATATTAAAAATAATCTAAAAATTTCATGTTCATAGACAGTTTTATTTATTTTTTCATTTTTAATTTAATTTACAAACAAAAATTTATCTTATCTTCTTATATTAAACTAAAAAACTTTAATTTACAAACAAAAATTTATCTTATCTTCTTATATTAAACTAAAAAACTTTTTATATTAAAAATTTATTTGTAAAATTAAAGCATTTATTTGTAGTAGCAATAACTGGAATATTTCCAACGGAACATACAATAGATATTTGATAACATTTTTTTAGCAAAAGGCTCGGGCTGAAGTAACAAAAATTCTTGATAAAAGTAACGGCAACGCTGGGGTAACGGAAATTCAACAATTTCCTTATCTAGAAAGATGTATCAAAGAATCAATTCGATTATACCCTCCCGTCGCAACGCTGATGCGCTTTACTAGTGAAGAATTGCAACTAAGTAAAGTTCTTTTTATCTAAAATTTATCTAAAATAATAATAAAATCTAAGAAAACAAAATTAAATTTCAGAGCATGCTCTTATTCCCCATAAGACGCATATTATGATTCATCTTTGGGATACACATAGAGACCCCAACTTCTGGATTGAACCAGATAATTTCGATCCAGATAGATTTCTTCCAGAAAATTCAAAAAATCGTCACCCTTTCGCTTATGTACCATTTAGTGCAGGACCACGGAATTGTATTGGTAATTATATATCTCATTTTAGCTTTTACTCTAAAACCATATCTATAATATAATTTAAATTTTTTTTAAATTATAATTGATTTCAACGTTACAGGTCAAAAGTTTGCAATGATGGAACTTAAGTCATTAATCGCTAAGATTCTGTACGATTTCTATTTAGAACCTGTTGATTTAACAACTGACATGAAACTTACAGCTGATATCATTATGCGACCAAGCCATCCCGTCCATGTAAAATTTATTAAAATAAAAAAGTAGTTGTAAATATTATAATACGTATTAATTGCGTTTCAGCGTATCATATATATACACTGAGAAAAAAAATGTAGTTCTCATTCATTTTTTTTTCGATGAACAAATTATTTTTTTCACGTTTTATTAAAATTTTAATTGTTAAACATGACTTGTTTTTTTTTGTAGATATAGCTAAAATATATCATTTTTGTTCAATTTGATTAAAATATTCCTATTTATTATTAAATTGCATATTTATAATAAAAAAATGTGATGTTAATACTTACCCCATATGCGAGGCAAAAATTAACACGAGAATGTTTTTATTAAATCCGCTCAAAAAAATCAATTAATAAGTTTAAAAAAAATTCCTGTGCTTAATCATTGGTGATCAATTACACTAACATGTACAATAGTTGGTATATATAAATAATGTTTAGGTTAAAAAATAGAGCTACATTTCTAAAAAATGTTAATTCTTGCCCCGGTCTCCCCTATAGAGGCCACAAAATACTAAATGTAAGGCCTAGGCCGCGAAATAAATGCGTGTAAAAAAAGGCCGTAAAAAAAAATTTACCGTAAATTTCAATTTTTTGACCGCTTTCGGACGAAAAAATAGTATATGCTACCGCGGGCGCACATGTATCATTCTCGGCGAATGTGAGCTTTGGGGCCGAGCATAGCGAGGCCGCCAAAGTCGCACGAGCTTGGTCCATAATGTACTATTCTACCTATTTACAATCTTATAATGTGTCGCGCAAACGTATACCGTTCTGTCCATTTGATTGATCGATAAGATGTGTATAAATATAAACGATAATAAAAAAGATATAATTATGGAACACGGTTATTATTAAAAAATATTAAAATGGTATTATAATGTCAGTTAGAAAAAACATCTTTCTCATTAGAAGACAAATCGATATAAAATATGTCAATAATCATGCCATCCTTGTATATGATGATGTATTAGGTAGGAATACTTAAAGTTTAACTAGTATAAATATAAACACAGTTGATTTATAATTATTAGAAGTGCTGGATTGTAATAAACATTGTACCTTCTAAAATCTTTGCAATAACCTATATATTAAAACCTTCTAAACTCTTTGCAATAACCTATATACTAACAAATTTTTTACTTTATTAACAATTTATTAAGTGAAATAATTATTTAAAAAGTTATCAAAAATATGACAATCCATATACTATTATTGGTTTTAGTATTAATAATTTTTCACATTTGTACTCGATTTAATCGAAGAGGTCGATTGATGAATAAAATACCTGGGCCGACGGCATACCCGATTGTTGGTAACCTGTTGATATTTATCAACTGCAACTTGGGTAAGTCAATGAATTCAATGTTAAATTATAGTTTAAAATTAGACGTAAAATTAGAAAGCTAGAAATGTTTGCTATCTTTATAGATGAATTATGGAGGGTAGGTCGAGAAATGATAAAGAAATATTATCCAATTACAAAAATATGGGGCTTCACAACTGCATTAGTTAATATTTCTCATCCAGATGATTTACAGGTAATATAACTTTTTCATAAAAATGTTACACCTAATCTTTAAAAATCTTGTGTATAATGAGCACGGGAGCGCAATCCGATCGATTCGCCTACTTGCCATCAGAGGTGCTGCCGCGCCCCTTGATATGTCCGGGTAGAGATTTGATTAATCCGACCTATTCTACAAAAATTTTGTTGAGCTCTAATAAGCCCTTAAATAGTGTCTAAACAATAGCCAACTAATATTAATAATAAGAAAACTTAATACGGTCCTAATTAGGGCCATTTTAATTTTCTATCTGTATTGGTTCAATTTTTTAATTTAATTTTTATAAAAAATCAAGTTTGTATATGTCAATTTAATTGTTAGATTTTACTATCGGATCAAAATAGCTTAGAAAAAGGTTACGTTTATTGGTATTTTCATCCTTGGTTAAAGACTGGATTATTGACAAGTTGTGGTAGGCACCATTTTCAATTTATCTGATTTTTCACTTGTGCGATGCACAATAATTAAAGTATTACTTATTAACGATTATAGATAAGAAATGGCGGCATAGACGAAAAGTTTTGACACCAGCATTTCATTTCGATATTTTGAAAAAGTACATGGAAATAATATGTGAGCAGGGAGAAAAGATGGTTACAGAACTTAAAGATGAAGGCAGAGAAACTGTAAAAAGTTTAATACCGTTTTGTTCAAATTATACATTAAACATTATTTGTGGTAAATTTTTAAATAGAAAGCATTAATTCATTGGCAAACAAATTAAATAAGTTTTATAATTACAATTAATAATTAATTAATTATTTAAATAACTGCAGCTTAATATTTTGAAGAAATTAATTTCAAAACCCCTTAATTTTATAAATTTTTTAAGAATCAACTATGGGAGTCGCTTTGGATAAAATGGAATATGAAGCTGTTTCTAAATATAGAGAAGCCGTTCGAAATATGAGCTCAATTATAATGTACAGGTAAGTGAACTATTTATATTGAAATTTAGGCAGTTTTGTATTTCCAGGTTTTTGTTGAAATTATTAATTTTTAAATGAATCTAATGGGTTTGTTGGCTTTGTAGTAGTAACAGCTAGGGCGCTCAGCTCATGAAATAATAATAAGCCTGCAATTGTTTTAGTATAGACAAAATTAGTGCATACGATATACCGCTACGACATCCTCTTAAAGTTAGGAGTTAGAGATTAGAGTGACATAAAACTTTTTATTCCCGATGCACTTGTAAAGGCCACTTTATTGATCCCAAAAGCGGGACAAAAGTAGCATTTGATTTTTTCGAATACTTTATTTTAGCTTATGGAATCCAATTGAACTAATCGGTTATTGATAATAATTTATCTTTGTCTATAAATTTTCTATCATAAAATATAAATGATTTAAAAATTTTATTATGATTAATCATTGATTTTATTTTAAAGATTGCCTAGACCCTACATAGTTGAGTGGATGGTGCCTTATATACCAAAAGTAGGAAAAATGCAAAAAAATGCCCTTCAAGTACTCCACGAATTTACTGACAGGGTAATCGGATAATTTTTTTATAATAAAGATTTAAATTATATCGAGATTAAAATATTTACCTGATTTCTATTAATGAATTAAATTTTGCATACTTCAGTAAAAAACGCAGAAGTTTAATTTTAAAAGTTTTAACGTTAAGAAAATGTCTGAAGTAATTAAAAACACGACTGCTTATTTTTTACAATTCAAACTAATATCTATCATTATTATTATTTTAAATCATTTAGATAATAATTATTTTTATGAACAGATAATAAATGAACGAAGAAAACATTATGCTAAAAATGATCGTTACTTTTTGACTGGATTTAATAACGATGTAAAAGAAACTGCATTGGATGTTTGTAATATAGGTAAATATTTAAAAAACTAAACTTATTACTTTTATAACGATTAAACATTGTATTTTTAAATACAACATTAAATAAGCAGATCATAAAAGAAGATTAGCAATGCTTGATCTTTTATTAGAAGCTGAGAAGAATAATTTGATAGATAACGAAGGAATTAAAGAAGAAGTGGATACTTTTACTTTTGAAGTAAGAATTATAAACTTTTTGGGGTTGGTATAGTTCAAGTCTAATTTAAAATTTATACTATATTTCAATATAAACACTTGTAGGGTCACGATACATCGGGAATGGGCATGACTTATATATTAATGTTACTTGCTGAGAATAAGGAAGCACAGGTAATTATTTATTAAATTATTATTCGACTGTATAATATCGCATACCGTTACAGGAAAAAGCAAGAGATGAAGTTAGTAAAATATTAGATAACAGCAACGGTAAAATAGGAATTACAGAAATTCAAAATTTTAATTATCTTGAAAGATGTATTAAAGAAGCATTACGATTATATCCACCTGTTGCAACAATGATGCGTTTTACGAAAAAAGATTTACAACTAAGTAAGATTATTTAAATTGGACATTATTATAATACTACTTTTTGCGCCAAGGGATTAAAGTTGCAAATTATCCCCGCAGGTAGATTTTGCTCTCTTCGCTCGGGCAGCAATCATCTGGGGGGTAATCAAACTTATTCCAGAGGTGCATATAATACTTTATTTCCAACGCAACTGTAAAGCTACTATTAAAATTATTATGAAATGATATTTTATTCAAATGTTTATAGTTTAATATCAAAATTAAAATTTGTGGACAAATAATATTAAATGCTACTTTTGTTTCGGTTTTTGAGTAAATAAACTGCTTTTACAGGTGAGTCGGGAATAAAAAATATTAATCAAAAATCATATTGAATAAACTTGAACAAACAATTTTAGAACACGCTCTTATACCTGCAAACACACATTGTTTGATTCATTTGTGGGATACACATAGAGATCCTAATTTTTGGACGAATCCTGGTACATTTGATCCTAATAGATTTCTCCCAGAGAATATGAGAAATCGTCATCCTTTCGCTTATTTGCCTTTTAGTGCAGGACCTCGCAATTGCATTGGTAACATCTGATATACATCTTAATGCACATTTTTTTGTTGAGAGTAAAAATCGAAAATTTGCTTTTATAGGTCAAAAGTTCGCTATGATGGAATTAAAAATACTGACAGCGAGGATTTTATATAACTTTTATCTAGTACCTATGGACATTACATCTAATATGAAGTTGATGGCCGATATTGTATTAAGACCAACGAATCCCATTCATATAAAATTTATAAATATAAATAAATGATATTAATATTAACAAATTTATGTAATATAAAAATATATTATATTATACCATACATATATATGCATGACTGTGTGTATATAACTGTGTGTGTGTGTGTACACACATACACATAGAATATGATGTACCTTATACTGATCATTTACAGCCGAAATCCTATTATTTATTCCAACTGACCACAAAACTGATAGAAAAAAAAACTGACCTGTAATGTCTAGCTGGGCCGTGATACGTGTTGTGCGCGTAGCCGCTACTCGAACTGAACTCGTACTCCGGTCCCAAATATCCAGAATTTCTATTCGAGCCGGAATCGCCGCCACCCTGCACGGTCCACCACCTGGTGGGCTCGTCCTCGATAAACTGGGCAGTGTTACGGGGAGGCAGCAATCTCGGGTGCACAGGTGACACGTTGGACAGTCTAATATCAAAATCCATTGTGATACTGGCGAGCATGGCACCGATGTTGCAAATCACTAGTTCGATAATGCCCAGCTTAGGCTTCTTAGCGTCACCGTTGTAGAGCGTCGGCATCGGCATCGGCATCGGCATGATGTATGGCCCTGTAAGACCCGGTTTTAACGGATACTCTTGCGAAGTCAACGAAGCGCTGGTGTTGGTGGAAGTTGTGGTGGATACCCAATCGGCCACGTTGCTGCTGCCGGCGCTCGTCAATTGATCACTTGCCAGCAGCGTGTAATCTGTGTCGAGTTTTTGAAATTTGATTGTTAATTGTCCTCTGATTCTTTACTTTCTTATTGTTCGCTAAAATTAAATTGCTGTGTGTTCGATTGCAATCTAAATTTAAGGACTTTTATTTTTAAAGAGAGCGTCGGTAACAAAAGCATTCAAAGAAAATGGATGTATAAATTTGAGTAATAACTTTCCTTTAAACTACAATGGTAAATCAGTACTGAATAAATCTTTATTTCTTTCAATTCAATTATTAAATTTGAAGATAAACATCAAGAATATATGAAGAAATTTACAGAAGTTTCAACGTATATATCTCTCGAAATTTTCACTTAATTTTAGCAAAATAATAAAATATTAATCACTCTTTAGTTATAACTTGAAAAAGATTTAAAATATTATTTTTGATTTAGAGAATGTGATACGACCTTGTTGTACTGATTATAAACTGCCTCATCTTGCTACATAGGCAAAATTATGCAACTAAAATAAGCAAAAAGTACTCTTTTTTAATGATTTTTTATTAATTTATGGATTCATTGAAACATCAATATGATTCAACCAAACTTTAAAAGTATCTAAAAATATATTCAAAAATCTCATTATTGCAGAAGTAGAAGGAACTTTGACATTGTTCAATAAAATTTTATTCAGGTACAGTAAAGAAAAGCAGAAGCTGCGTGGCGATGACAAATTTAGAAAATTTAGAATATAATCGACCACACAATTTATTGTAAGTAAAAATTACATAGATTTTTAATTTTATTATGTTTTTATGATACAATTTATTTTGAGGTTTTTATAATACAGTAATCATAATATTTATATAACCTTTTTATATTTGTTATTCTCTATCTTACGTACTTAAATACACATATTTTAAATAAACGGCGAATGATCTTTATAAATTAATATAATTAATCATAAAATATAATAATTATATAATATTTATATAATTAGTCATAAGATAACTTCAACCTTCATTTTTGCTTAATCTATGATTAAAAGTCTAATTATTAAAAAATTGAAAAAAATTATTACTTCTTTTATAATTTTTTTGTCACACATATTGTTTCAATTGAAGTTTTTAAAAAAGCATTTGAAACCAGATATAACTAGAAATTTGTTTTCATTTGTGTGACTTCCTTTTGTAATTGCGCTTAAAAATTCATAAAACTTAATGATTAAAAAAAAAAAAAAATAATAAAATGCATAATAAAAAAAAATGTAATTTTTGTCCGTTTTTAAAACCGCATATATGTACTGCTAATTTTAAATAACTTTGAATTTGTAAGCTTGTATAAATATCTGAATCAGTTACAAATAAATATGAATGTATTTAATGTGTTTATTAAAAATGTAAAAATGTTGAAAGTATAGTCAAAATAAAATAAAAAACTTTTTACACTATTATATTGTTGTATGATAATTGATGATTTCATTCTCGTATCATAAATATTGTATTTAAATCTAATAATTTAATGCAATAATAAAGTATTCAAAAAAAATATTGTAAATGTTTGAATTAATTTATTATTTTCCATCAATCCTATCAAAATAATCACATAAATTTAAAAAACATTGACATTCCCAAGATTTAATAATGATCAAAAAATTTTTCGTGCATTTCTTCTATACTTAATTCATCTTACCTGATTAAGAACTTGTTTGAAGTCGACTACCTCGTATTCTTTCCATCACTTTTTTATTATGCTAATGTGACTAAATATATAACTAGTTCTATAAGTTACACATAATATATGTATGTATGCACAGACGCATGCGACGTTTATTGAAGATGCATCGAAATTTAACAAGAAAAGATGTTTAAAGGATAGAAAATGTTAGGGACACTCGGTCGGCAGGCTTTGCATGACACAAGAGGAGAGAACGTGTTTATTTATTTTATTTTATTGGTGGAAACGTTTTTTCTTACATTGCATTTTTATTTTATTTATTTTAGAATCGAAAATTATATTGTTAATATTATTAGAAAGGTTTTAAATTTCAAAAGCGTTAGCAATGTATTAATATTTATTTAATTAGTGAAAATGACAAAAATGACGTTAACTCAGAAAAATAAGTACATTACTGGTGTTACTGCTCTGATTAGAATCTAAATAATAAAATATTTAATTTGCGATAATTTTTTTTTATTTAGATTATTTGAAAGTTGTGCATGTCATTTTTAATTCATAAAATATACACTGAAAAAATTAATAAACAGTGTATAAACATTAAAATTCATCATACAATAAAATACACTGTCCTATTCTAAGTACTTTTAATATCAACTGTTTTATTTTATAAAAATATATAAAACTTAAATAAAACTGAGACAATTTTTTCAGTATAATATTTATTAAAATCATGCAATGATATGATAGATAACTTGGAAGCAGTAATAAAAAAGCATTCTAAAGAAAACAAGTACTAACTAAGAAATTATACATACATATATTGTAGCAATAATATTTTTAATTACACAAAATAAGGAAATACAAGGAAAACTGGAAAATCAAGGAATTGAAACATTTTTTAGGAATACTACGGAAAAATTACATGCTGGACAATTTTTTTTACGCTCGATGCTTATCTGTTTAAACTCCGGTAATTTAGTAAATTTTTAGTAAATTCACTAATGTCTTGTTAAAGTTAAATGCCAATGTTAATCATTCTATTATTAATATTTCTTCTTTTTAGTAAATTACGTGTTAGATCAACATAAAGTTGAAAACGATTTTATCTCGCGATAAGTCGAGCGTAAAAGAATAAATAAAAATAAATCTAAGAAACAAAAACAATTCAAAGTATCCAACTCAAAAAATGATTTTATTGAAAAAATTTTTCTATTTCTAAATACAGTTGTGTGTATGTGCACGTAGCAGTGGTGTAAAATCAAAATGACGATTTATTACTTAAATACTTTTGTAACTAAAAAAAACGAACAGAAAGAGAAAAACTGTTTTTTTAAGTGCAAAATATCGACTGTCATTGCACAATGTATAATAATATATATATATATAACGAGAGTACTTCGTACTTTTATAACAACACTGTTATTTGTTTTCTATTTTCTTAGAAAGACAATTTTTAGACTCTTTCAGAGTGATTTCGCGAATGAAAATATGCACAATAACTTAAATATAACGTATGTTATCATAAGTATAATTATAATATTTATAGGTCGTTTTTTGCGGAACATTTTTTGTATCCGACGGCCCGAAAGTTAGCTATGCTTTTTGTTAGAGTGTTATGTATTTGGACTTTTTAATAGAAAAATAATAAGAGAAACCAACACCAGATAGACCGCATCTGCACTTGTCATTACAATAATTATTAATATTAATATTATTATCATTAATATGATCATTATTATAACTATTATTACATTAATATGATTGTTGCTATTATTTAATATTATTGTTTGAATCATAGATCTTCAAAATGCTTTGATCGAAATTAACTAAAAAAGAAAAATGTTTTAATAGATTTGTTACAATCTATGTGCTCGCAGGTCTAATACAAGAATTAAAAATAGTAGACTAATGAGAATGGCAAGCTTGCAAATTCAAAATGATCATTTTCTTATTAAATTCAAATTTTAAATTAAACAAGTTTTAAGTTTTTTGTTACTTTGGAAAAAACTTAAAACTCAACTAATTTTCTAATCTTAAAGCATAATTTGTAATTCATAATTATTTAGAGAGACAACTCTCGTAGTCACCTTAAAGTATTTTATTCCCACCTTAATGATAATGGCCACTTATTTCCCCTAAAAAGTGTGCATAAAGTGGCATATTATTCCCGAAAACTTCAAAAAGAGAAATAATGAATCATTATTTCCATCATTTCCCTCCTAGGCCATTATTTCCTTGCTAGGATTTTTTATTAGAAAAAAAAAGAAATATTAAGTATTTAAAAAAAAGTTTCGCCCTTTTGAAAAAAAATAAGCAGCCACCGGTGAGAATAAAATACTAGATGCACCTCGCATAATCGACTTTACTCCCTAAAATTGGCCAAGTGTCTAAAACTAGGCTAGTGGATGTCTAATTCTTCACAGTTAGCCATCCGCTGGCCAAAAAATGGGGAACGTTTCTACCAGGGTAATCAGGCGGATAAAATATTATTTTTATAAATCTTACTATTACTGTAAAAAAACTAAAATTAAAAAAAGTATTAATTTTGATTTATAAAATAATAAGATGATTGAAAATAATCATTATTCATTAAAGTGAAATGCTCATATTTACAACTAAAAAATGACCGTTTTGAATTAGGCAACTCACCTACAGGACAAAGATAGATCAAGAGAAAAATAAGAGACAGAGAACAGTGGCCGAATCACCATCGGCAGAAAGTTAACAGCGGCCGATACGCCACGCGTACATATTTTCCACAATTGTATCACTCACGACGATAGTACTTAGATGTACTGATGTAATGATAATTTAAAAAGTTATGTTATTTAAAATGGTCCCTCACCGAAAAAATTTTTTCCCTAGTATGTTGCGCAACAAAATCTACATACACACAATATAAAGGTGAAAAAAGAAAGAAATAGGCACATCATTTTCGACTTTTTCTCTGTTTTAAACGTATTCGCAATCTGGATTCTCAACAAATAAATGTTAATTTCATAATCAATCATTATCGTATAAACACTTTTATTTAAAACGCGTATGTACGAATAAAAACTAAGTATGAGGAGATGAACAGCATATAAATAGCAAATGATGCAAAAATCGTAATATTAAATTTACTATACTAAAAACGTGTCCACCTATTGCGCGCTCCACAAAGAGATGGTATATCTCTTTTAACCATGACGCAGACTTTAAAATATAATTACTTATTTTTTTATTATAATTTTTCCCCAGTCCTGCTTAAGGGTCTTCACTTTATGGTAGAAAATTCTTATTTTAGTTGATTATTTATTATTTGATCCACCTACTATAAAATAATGACGTGTAATAAAGTTCTGGGAACATCAAATATTATATATTTTAAAATCTACATTTATATTCTATAATTTTGAAAATTCTTAAGCATTTACACTATGCTACGTTCCTAATAAAAATGACGTAGATAATCCATTAAGAAGACGAGTGTCAAGAAAGTCAGCGTAAAAAATTAATAATAGGAAAATAGTGTCCCTGAACGCTGAGCATGCACTAATACTAATCACATGAGCAACAGTAAGGACGTCTCCGATCACATATCGTTACAATTAATAATTAAAAGAAATAAACGATAGAAGAACTAGTAAAAATGTTTCAGATGATACATCTGGATGCTTATAATAATTTTCATATTTTAATAGTGTTTTAATAAAAAGTGCATAAAATCTAAACATTAAATCATATAAATTTCGTAATTTCAATCTTTAAAAAATTATATTATAAAGTTGTAATTAAATTTTGTTTAAATTATCAAAATCATATTCACTGTATTTATTTCCAAAATATTCATTAAGTAGATACTTTTCTTACATTTTTTTTTAAATTGGAATCGCTAATAAAGGACTAATATAATTAGACTAGCAATAATTATTTATTGAAAATTTGTTCTACTTTAACCTGTGTATCTATATAAATAAATTATTACGAAATAACTATTTTTTAGAGATAAATTTATACTTTTATATATATCTTGATACTCAATAAACTAAGCAAACAGATTCTAATATCATCCAAAACGAAAGTAAATTTCAAATATAAAAAATTAATAATAATAATTAATAATTATAGTTTAAATTTCAAAAGGATCCGAGGCTTCTATGTTTCTATGAAAAGTATATTCTATTATCAAAGAATAATTCGGTTTACTCTAATTTACTAACATCAAAGAGCTAATTAAAGTATTTAACCTTTAGAGTTTTTGTGATGTCTCACATCTCAAAACTAACACATGTAAAGGGTCGATCATGGGCATGGCCCGTATAGGGGCCATCCCGTCCTCTAAAGGTTAATAATAACTTATAGTATTAATAAAATAAAGATATACTGCTTTAATCTAAATTACGACTTACGGGGAACGAAGACGTTCTCCTCTGAAAGGCCTGCGTCGAATAAAAAAAGCATTTTCTTACTATACATTGTACCTTAGAGACACGTCGCAGTCGCACTTAACGATTTTTTTTACAATATAAAGGAGTCTGGAATAATTCATTACAAAAGCATTCCTTATACATTTTGTGAGTTTAATTATTAAAATATACCATATACGTACATATAATTAATTGGGATTCATACGAAAATCTTAATATTTAAAACTACTCTACATACTTTTACAATTTTTTTTATTTTACTGAAATAATTTTTTTCAAACTAATTAATTTATATTAGATAAAATTCAACTTTTGATTTTTTTTTAAATAATTCATTAAAAAATTTCTTTCTGTATAAGTTAGATTATTATGGATTTTTGAATCTTTGTAAGATGATTAAATTATATTATAAGTACGCTTTATTTATTTTAGAAATTTCAACTCTATAATATTTATTTTTATATCTACAAAGTAAAAAGAGAATCTTCGTAAAACAAATTAGTCCAGCATCCTTAAACCTATAGCCTCACACTATAATTTTCATAAGCTTTTTACCCGAATTTAAAGTCTATATGTTTTCGAATCTTTATGAAAAACTCCAACTTTTTTTTTAAATATTTTGAATTAGACAAGGAATAATGTGAAATAATAGAAAATAATTTAAATAGAAATTATATTACTAAAAAAATTTAACAAATTCAAAGATTAACTTTTTAATTGTATACAAATTTTTTCGTGCAGACAAAAGCGGGATAAGCTGCCTAAAGGTAAGTTGAAATAATTATAATCGATATTACATCAATAAATTATTTAATAAGTGGCACTGAGTGGTACATAATAGATGCTATGTAGAATAATCAATCAACACTTTGAGAAAGTTCTGCTTTAATTTAACAACCTAGGCAACTAACTCCCTTAAAATATTTATTAAATGTAATACAACAAATAATTTTAAATTCGCCAAAAACTACAATATTTTAATAATTCAAAATATTCTACGAATTAATCATTTTTTATTTAATAAGAGGATATTTCATAAAGATCATTTAAAACAAGATATTTTCTTAAATAAACAGAATAATAAAGACTTACACTTTTGGGCAAAAATCGCATTCAAAAGCAGATACTAAAAAGTATAAAAGTGTTGCAGACTGTTCATTTAAATTTTTGTAGTATTTAAATCGATGGAATAATCTTAATCGCTAAAGACCGCTGGCTTTCGAATATTTCAGCTTATTATCGTATTTTAGCTACTGAGAGTTATATATCATAACTACTCTTATTAAAACTAACTATTGATTTGTCGAAAGTTCTGTAAGGGGGCAAGCTTATGTAAAAAGTATATAGAAAAATTGGTTTAAAATTTCTATTAAGAGGCTAAAATATCCAATAATAAGCCAAAATTTATGAAAATCCAACCTTGAGCTCTCAAGTCTATTCCCTATAATAATCCTTAACTTACTTAGTTGTACTTAAATAGGTTCAACTACCTATAGAAGCTGCGATCATTTTCAAGATTAACAATATGTTTACATAAAACTCACCTGAAGGATAAATTTATTAAAAACTAATATTCTGAGAAAATTCGAAAGATAAATTACTTACTCGGTTTAACATTTTCAAATAGTAATCATAATTCATAGCTTAAAATAATTTGGAATGTTAATCAAGTACAATACAAAATCTAAGTGAACAGTCTAAGTCGCCAATAAATTCTAAAAGAAATTTAAATTACTCCGTTTTACCGTCAATATTAATTTTAAACAACACTCTTTCGTTTTCGCTCTGTGATTTATTCATCTATATTAGATATATAAATCACAGAACGAAAACGAAAGTAATATTTATCTTTCAATAATGATGAATCAATAATGTGTATCCTAGTAAGTAAATATGGTATGCATAGTTGTAAAACAGAGTAAAATAAATAGAAAAGCCTTAATTCTTTTTGACCGGACCGTTGTAGTTCTTACGGAAGAACTTTTTGGCCACGTGAATTTTCGGTTTGGCAAATGAACTGATCATCGTATGATGATTGTTGGCCCCTTCAGAGGCCCGCCTTGTTCCAATGATCCTCGAGCCATCGCTCGACCGTCCCTTTCGCGTCCTATCTTCGTCGTTTTTCGCGTGCTCGTCGTCGTCAATTAAGTCCTCGGTATCGTCGTCGCTCCCGTAACCCGCTTCGTTATCGCTAAACGTGTTGCGACTTTCGGGGCTGTGCACAAAGTCAAGTTTTTGGAGTAAATCGAGATTGATGCGTGATCTCGTGCTGTCATCGTTAGACTGATCGGATTCAAGATTGCATAGCTCAGACTCGAGATTCTCGAAGTCAATGCCCTCGCGCGAGTTAGCCGTGAGATAGCTTGGAGTGCAGGTGCTCGTCTGCTTCTCGAACCTCGGCAGAGTCACGCTATCCTGGAGCACGTGGTACTCGACCTTACCGCTCTTGTCGTCAAGCGCATCTCTACTACCCCAGGCCTTGACCCTACTGAAGACCCTCAGCGGACTCTTGGAGATTCGCGATTTGTGCGCCACGGAATTCTCGGGACTCGACTCTAGGCCGTCAGAGTCATTGATTTTGATTGTGACGTTGGCTGAATTTTTGCGCTCGTTGTTGAGCGAGCTTTTGCGCGAGCCCGATGGCGAGCGGAAGAAATCGGCCAAGGAAGTAAGCCTTGACTCAGAGCTGTCCCTCCTCTTGTTACCGCTATTACTATTGCTATTATTATTAATGTAGGACGCCGAGTCCTTGGATTTGCTACGCTCGCGCCTCTTGGTCTTGCGAACGCAGCCGACCACGTAGCTCGACGACGAGTCCTCGTCCTCGTCGTCATTATTATAGTCCGTATTGTCGACCGAGCTTATACCTACTACACTCACGCCCTCCGTCAGTGTGCTGGCGTTGCCGGAGCGCGCGGGCGCGTCAAGGAGATCGTTTGCCGAGGAGTAGAGCTTTTTCGCGTCGCTCTTGTGGACGTTACCTATTTCCTGAAGAAGTGGAGTGCGATGATAGTGGTGCGGATGCTGTCCAGATGCCGCGGCTGCTGCCGCCGCCGCCGTGTTCGCCGTGGCTGCCGCGACCACCAGCAGGGCCGTGCGCAGCGGCGTCTTTTCCAGGTCGGGCGCGGAGCGCGACCAGCGCTTGCCGCCCACGACCGTGGGCGCGCTGCCGTCGACGCCCCCGACGATGCCCGGACAGCCGGCCGGTGAGCTTGGCGAGCACGTCGACGAGATAATGGCGCCGCGTTCGCGCTGGTGAAGCGTCGAAGGGCCCCAGGTCTTACCCTTAACGCCGTCGGCCGGTACTGCATGGGTGATCACAAGTCCAAGGTTTTCACCGTGTTCGTCGACGACCGACATTGGATTTTTTTTGATTGTTTGTTTTAGAGGTGGGGTTGGTGGTGAGAGCAGAAGAGGCGTAGGATAGACAGCGTGCGTGTTGCAACCGGAACGAAAGAGAACAGAAAACAAAACAAAACGACACTGCACTACATGTATGCTACTTTTTTCGGTGCTGCTGATATTTATTTGTACTTAATAATAATATGTAATATAAAATTAAAAAGTTTATCAAAGAGATGCCAGAAGTACAGAAACTAAAGAACTTGCTTAGTGATGCGATCGTCTATTTTTTCGGATTCTTAGTGAATGAGATATTATTCTGCAGGTAGTCTTTATTTATATTTACAATCAATTTTTGAGTAAATTTTGTACAAACATTTTTCTGATTCAAATAAAATTTAGAATTGAATCTATAATAAGATGGTTTAATATCAAAAACGCCGAAATTCTTAGATGACGTCTGACTTTATAAGATATGTTACTACTGATAAAATAATACTTAACTCAAGAAAAACAATCTCGGTTATTTATAGATCTTTATTACTTTATTAAAAGCATTGTTTCCAAAAAAATTAAAAACTATTATTTTATAAAATATTAATTCTATATAATTTTCTTTTAAATACCATGCATTAAGTTCAACTACATTATTTGAGGAAATCAATTCTGTGAAGTTTATATAATATCAATTATAAAAAGAAAAAAAATCCAAAAATTAATATAGCGTGGAAAATAAAAATTCTTTTTCAATTACTCGAATATAAAATACACAGCATCAATGGTAAATATAGAGACTGATTTTAACATTTGCATTAAGTTTTTATTTTATCTAAGAATTTATTTGTAAATATTTTGCGTAATAAGCTATCTTTAATTTAGAAATCGCTTATATTTTAAAATTATTTAAAATTTTAATTAATGTATTACGTAATTAACAAATTATATAAATTGAAAGACTGCTTACAAAACATTCACATGAAAAATGAAATGTAAAAAAGATATATAGCACATTATTTAAAAATATAATCATATTCATAAAGACAGTGAACAAATATTAAAATTTTCACACCATGCTACTTAAATAAAATAAGTAAATAAATAATAATACACTACGATACGAGTGACATAAGTAATCCTATCAGCACTGCGTGTATTAGCTTAACGCCGTGCTTTGATGGACAACTTATTAGACGAGTATCGAACAACATATTTTATAGTACTGCCTGCCATAAATCGACTGTCACGACTATTCGTGTCATAAGCAGTTCATTGATGGATTACTTATAGCACAAATAGGCATACAGACTGAAGTACAGATTTATGCCTCGCAGTACTATAAATGCTATAAATGTATAAAACTGATACGTAACAAATGTCAGATTATCATATTCAATCACATCTACTAAGCATGAACAATACTGCGTTTTAATAACATAATAAATATACGACTTTAACAAACTCTGAAAAATTATAAGAAAGAATAATACTTTAGAGTGCATTTAACCGTGATTTAATCACTAGCTGTCTAAGTGTTAAACTTTGTATACTTTTCCAAAATCAATATCACTTAACAGCTTGTGACATTCACTTCCAAGCACAAAATGTCTCAAATATTCGAAAGACTTATATAATGAAAAATAAATGAATTATAGATTGCGTATGCTTACAAGCTATCGCTCGAAGGCGTGGAATACTCGGAGAGCCAGGTGGGCTATTCGATCGGGAAGGATTCCGGCTCTTCACTCTTTCGGGGGCAGTGTGCTGTACCGTTATCGTATGCCTGAAATCTATAAAAATATTTCCCTAATTATTAGTGCAATTAGATTAAAAGAAAATTATATCGTAATAATAGAAAACGTGGAGAATAGAAATCATGGAGAACTAAATGGAAACAATATTAAAGTTTGTATAAAACAATTTTTATTCGCGCCAACACTTTTTTAACTAAATTGAAAAATTAAAACAGGAATACAAAAACGACTTCTTCATAACATATTAATCGTAGAAACGGACTAATAGAGTAACACGCGGTTAAGAGAACAAATTACATACAACATTTTTTAATAAATTCTTTATTTTTCTTTTAGGACTTATTAAGTGACTTGTATTATTATTATTATATACTATTTTCGCTTTTGCGGATTTTGAGTGATGGAAAAAGGGTACATTTCGTATTTACAATCTGCTCAATTAGTCTTGTCTTACCTCGTACTCGTATTACCATTTTACGGTAAATATTTGCATGAAAAAACTTTTTAAAATAAACTTATTTTATTGTCTAGGAGTAACAACACTATATGAAAATAAAGTACTACATTTTTATACCATTTACAAGAAATATTTTACTATTCTAATAGTGCAAAAAAGTAATCTTTACTCATTGTCAATATGCCTAATATCGATTTTTTCGCATGCAAACAGTACATCCTTGTATCAACAACTCAAAATTTATAAAACAATGATTTAACAGATCATTTTAAATATATAGTTTTAATAAGTTCCCTGCAATTTGACTTTTATGTTACATGTTTTAATAATTTTTTTTTACATATTTTTTCATTCTTTAGAATATTAGTAAATGGTGGAAATCCAATATTTGCTAATTATTTAGAACTTGAATTGATTTTGATATTGTAAGATCGCAAGAATCAATTTATACATTAGCCATCCTAATCTACACTGAAAGAGATAAAGCACATTGGTAGTTCTGTTTTTTTTTTTTTATCATAAAAAAGCCTATTACATAATAAATATATCTAAATGTCATAACCACAAAAGATCGAGCATTACATCTTCCGCGTGTATGTGTATACGCATATGTATTCAGGTTTTCGCTGCCGTGAATTAGTTAAAAAAGGTGTGTTCGACCACTTTTGAGAGCAAACAGTTCATATTAGTTCTTGCACTTTTCCCCCCTCAGTGTATTAAATTAACTTTTTCTAAACTTTACCTGAAGGAGCACTAATTTTGCTACCGGGTTCCTTCTTATTCAGCTTTAACTTCGATTTTTTAAACTTGCCGCGTCGCTTGTTGGGCGTGGGAGTATTTTGTTGTTGAATAATCATTACTGCGAGTTCACGCTCTAGGAGATCAATTTCGCGGGCAGCGAGTTCTTTTTCGCGTTGCCTTAAGTTTTCTTCGTGCTGACGCTGCTGCACTTGGGCCTTCGTTAGTTCTTCTTCTCTGCAGCGCAATTCCTGCAAAAGGAATGAAGATTTTTACTCCCTTTTACTTGTTTGAGAATAATTTTAAAATCTCAATAGTATCTTGAAAATAAAAATAGGAAATACTTTTTCACCAATCCTTGGCCGAAAGAACCACTATTACTCAAGGTTCAGAAACCCAAAAATGGTATTTTCGGCCCAAGTTTGATGAAAAATAGTGTTCACATCACGGAGATAAAGAGGACTACCCCAAGGCACATGTTTGTCACCCTCACCTTCGGTTCGGATAGTAATTTTCGCGTGCTTTGGACTGGCTAACTCTTTATCTTCGTTGATGTAAAATATACTATAGTAAATACTTAAGCACTCATTAAAAATACATCGATCATCAAAGTTGGTAATGTTTTATAAAAAATAGTGAGGAAAGAATAAAATAAGTCTTATTAAATTTTAAGCTCTTCCATTTTGTTATCAATTAAAGTGCATTTAAAATGCTTTCACACATTGAAACACAATAGTGAAGAGATTAAAATATTTAGGTATTTTCTAAACTTGGTTTTTTTATATTAAATATTTTAATTCTATTAAATAACTAATCTAGAAAATCTTTTGTAATGGTTTTACATGCAAACTAAATGTAAAAAATAGAAACTGTAAAAGATCCATGTGCTATAAAAAAAATCTGCAATACATATTAGAAACTGAAGAGAAAATCACATCTAACACATTGTCACTCAAGACAAAAAATACGCCCAACTCTTACCTCTTCGAGTGATCGGCATGCCTTTGTATTTGCATTTGAAAAAATTACAAGAATTATAATTTGATTTTTTATATTAAATGTTAAGAATATTTTGAAGTTTTACATTTAAAATAATATTTGATCATTATTTTTTAAAATTAGTTCAATATTATTTCCTACTCAAAATTCTTAAAAAAAAAAAAGAAATAAAGTTAATCTTTTAAAAATAAATTTTTTAAGTACTACTTTTTTATCTTTTTTTCCATGTCTAATTGAAAATATTAAAAAATAACGACTCAAATATTGACTTGTAATAATAAAGTAATTATCTTTATACCTTTTCTTTCATGCGCAATCCGTGAAGAACTTGTTCGATCTCTAACCTCCAGTCTTCCTGCATCGTATGAAAAGACTCGTGAGGGGTTGCCGCAAATGCACTTCTCACTTCGTCTAAGGCATTAAGAATTTCCGCGAAACCAGGTCTGCAATGGCTATCAGAAGCCCAACAAGCTGTAATATATAAATGATGTTTAATTTTATTAAGCTGTTAAAAACTCTCAAACTTTGAATAATATTTAAAAATTTGCTGAATGTTCGAAAACTTACCTTCCATAAGACATCTCCATGGCTGAGGGCAAGTCGAGGGAATTGGAAGAGTCAATTTATTTACAGCTACTCCGTAAGCTACAGCTAATGCATCAATTCCCTTGTATGGTGTCTCTCCAGTCAAAAGTTCCCATAAAAGTACTCCATAACTGTATTATAAAATTTGTTTGTATTAGTTCCAAAAATAAAGAAACTAGCCTTCTGCATTGAAAATCACAAACATGATTGGATTCTAAAAATATTTAATACTAATACTAATAATAATAAAAATAAAATACTAATAATTATTATTCTATCTATGTTTATGATTAATAAATATAATATCATGACATATTTCAGCTAGGCTACTCTGACGAATCACACTTGAATTTTGCATTACAATTAAAAAACATGTTTTGAACTACCCTTTACTAGATCGGAATGTACGATTTCTATATTATACTGTAACGATCGATTTCAATACGCCTCCTATCCTATCATATTATTGAATGTCGTGTATCTCAATACAAAAGTATTTGTCTGTTTATCATTATACAATAAATTTTAAAAAACAGAATATCCAAAGTACTATCCAATAAACATAAAAAAAATGGAGGTATATCAGTGGATACTTTCAGCGGGCATCTATGTAGAATATCCGAAAACTAATAACTAACTTTTTACTTTGTAACTTTTCGTTCTTTATAAATGTACCTTGATTTTAACTAATTAATAACCTATTCACGAGACGTATTTCTAATCCGTAAATATACTTTTCTCACAACCCATCCTAGCTAAAGCTACCACGCGGACTCAACCAACGGTGTCCCGGTGATGATAGATTTTATTTAACTATAATTATTGATCTATTAAAATTCACCTCCAAACGTCGCTAGCTTTACTGAATGTGCTTTTTTTAATAACTTCAGGCGCCATCCAGGCATACGTTCCAGCTGCTGACATGCGAGTAGTTTTATAAACTTCTCTAGCTAAGCCAAAGTCCGTAATTTTCAAAGTTTTATATTGAAAATCGTCGTTCTCAATAGGCTCGCTCAACAGCACTAGTGAAAAAATATATTATATATTATATATTAAATTCCCCTAAATTTGATATAAAATTTAAAAGAACTAATCTCACCGTTAGAGCTCTTGAGATCTCTGTGAATAAGACTGATGGGCGCCTTGTTGTGCAAATAATCCATTCCACGGGCTATCTGTATTGCCCAATCGACGAGTACGTCGGGTCTAATCTTGCGCCCACTCAACACCCTGTTTAAGCTACCACCTCGTGCGTACTCCATTACCAGGCACATATTGGGCATTTTGAGGCAGACACCTTCGAGCTGCACGATGTTCTCATGTTTGAGCAGCCAAAATAACTTAGCTTCCTGGCGGACATTCTGCAACGTTACGCTCGGTTCTTCGTCTGGATCTTGACGTGCCGCTTTCACCGCAACTTCCTTTTTATTCCAGAAACCCCTACGCACCACCAGTAATCATTTGTAACGATATTTTTAAACACCTTAAACTTATAAGTGTAATTATTTAAAAAAAATGTATTATAATTTTATTTGAAAAAGAAAGTTCATTTAGTAAAACCATGTTAAGTAAAATTTCCTCAAATACAGTAAAAAATTTAAATATTTAAATAATACATCAATTTTTACGAATGATTTAAAAATAAATTTATTCTTACCGATAAACTTTGCCGAACCCGCCAACACCAATAACCTCTTCCAATTTTAATTCCTCAAAATCAATTTCGACTGGTTGCACTTGTTCAATCACCGAAGATACCCTATCAATTGTCTCCGCCTCAGCAACAAAATTCGCTGGAAAAATACCCACTTTACCTCTAATCTTCCCTGTCCACCAACCCTCGTCCCCTGAAATCTTTGAATCCTTTGACAAAACCTATACAAAATAAAAAATATTTGTTAAGCATGATACATTAAATCTTTACTTCGAGCAGCATGCAATGAAACTCAGCAAACGCTAAAAGTAAAACTGCACAAGTAATAAACACACCTCGACGGTCTCCCCTCTCTGCAGCGACAGCTCATCCTCGCCCTGGGCGACGTAGTCGTACAAAGCGGTGAACAGGGTTGAACTATCGTGTCTCGACTGCGACGAAAGTGTGCCGTGCGAGGGACTAGTTTGTTGGGACAGCGTACGAGCTGTGCCGCCGCTATGTGTGTCTGACACGCTGCTATCCGACATGTTGCTCGACGTTCTGGTATAACAGTAACTTTGGCCACTGAAAAAAAAATCGAGCATCTCGTCAAAAGCAAACTTTGGTTGTTAGTACTGTGAGTAAAAATAGGCTTTATTTTAGTTGTATGATGAAAACGATTTATTTTACTGTAATAAAGGACTCAAAGTAAGGATATCTTGTAATATATCTCCTCCTACTTAATATTTTTGTTTCTTCAATAAATGCATATGTATAAAAGTAATTACGAATTAAATAGTTTTAATTATGAATATGTTCATCATAAACATTACATATTTCAATTTGTTATTTAAGATATCCAACATTAAGACATAAAGTTAAAAGAGTTCTTAGTTTTGCTCACAGTATTTATATTTTAGTTGCAAAATCCTGCTGTAAATTCAAAAAAACGTGGTTAAAGTAATATAAAAAATTATTAATATGTACTTTACTTGCACTGAGAGTAGAAGTAAATATCTATAAATTTAATATTTGTAAATACTACTATAATAAGAGTCGTATAAAATTTAGATTGTTTCGTTTTAAAAGTTAATCATATTTTTAGTATGCAAGGGCACTAATACAGAAAAAAGAATATAATATTGTTAGTGTAGTTAAACTCTTGTTAATAATATTGCAAATATTAAAAATATAAAAAATTAAACTCATTAATAAGATTTACTGATAACTTCCATAGAAAGAATTTTCTTTAAACTATAATAAAATAATATGTGCATAGTTAATACTAGAATTAACAGCAGAATTTTTCTTTTTTTTAAATATCAGTTCTATTCACCCGATTGACTGATTGTTTGTTCTGCTTGTGTGCTGGTACCTTGGTGAGAAATTGCCAGCACTGGAAGAGTTTGACTGTGTCGAGCCATTATCTGAATATAATAAAAAGCGCTCGTTCCGAAGACGAGCATCTGGTTGTCCAGGGTCCATCAAGGTAGACAAGCCTCTCGCTGATAGCCCAGCTGGAGGCATATGGCTAATCACACTTATTGGTCCTTAAAATATATAAATATTTTTCATTATTACATATCTATAAATTATTAATTTTATTACTCAATTTAAAAATTCTAACCTAAAATTGAAAGTTGGGCATCTAGGAAAATTTTGTATTATTACTTACCTGGAATGACATTTATTCAAAACCTCAACAAGAATTGGTTCTTGACCACTGCCAAATGGACTATCAAGGGAGGATTCATGCTTTGCCCAATCCCTTGAACTTTCTTTCTGTTGCATTACAGTGCCTATGGCAGTGCTTTCAAAATATGATGATGTAGTCTGATACTGCCATATTAAAAAACCACCTGAAAGATAGAATATGAAGGTAAAACACCATGTTTTATCTAAATTTATTAAGAAAATAATTTTCTAACAAAATCTATTATTAGGTTTATAGTAATTGAAATGTTTATATTGTTTATTTGATTGCTAATTTTTTGTTATCATCAGTTATAGATAAAATTTTTCTAAAAAGATGGTAAAATAAATTTATTATAATTATTTAAATATATGCATGTATTAATATTAAAAAAATATGGACCAAATTATAAATACACATATTTTTTTAATAAAATACGATATAAAACTTAATTTTATGAATAAATAAATATTACAACTTTCTTTTGTATTTACAAGTTACAACTATTTATATATTTTTGGATAACAATAATAAATAATTAAAAACTTGATATTTGATGGTTTATAAAATTAGGTCATTAGATTATTTTGTAATGTGCAGAATCTACTGATTCAACAATTATTGCTATTGTCTTTTCCTCCTATCTCCAAGATAACTAAAAAGCTTATAATATAGATAAAATTATGTTATTAAAACTAAGTTTTTTTTTCAATTATCATTAAATAATTTTTAAAATAGAAGTTGACATTACAAAATATGTAATAAATGAACTAATAATAGAATAAATTGGTCCGACATAAAAAAACAAATCTAATTACTCAATGTTTGAATGTGTACTTTTTTAAAATCTAATAAGCACTAAAATCTTGTAACCAAACTTTAAATAACCATCAGCTTTACAATTTGCATTACACCTATCTGCACTCGACCAACACAACTCCAAAAAAATCTTCCCAAACTTGTTCCACTCGGACCAGACTAAAATCAATTATACCGATCAACAAGTGAACAACCATTGCCACTCCACAACTCCACACCACTCACTGCTCGTCACCAACAAAACATCTCCTCAAAAACTCAAAGCCAACGCACATACATGCTCGCTGAACAGCCATCAGCCCAGGGCAGACAGCTCGCTCCCTGCTCACCTGTACGAGGCGAGGAAGCAGAGCCCCCGGGACTCTCGTACCGCCGGCGTCGTCGTCCATCCTCCTCTGCTCCAACCAGGTGTGTGTGTATCCTCCCTCGCTGGCGATGCTGTCAACGGGGCCCCCCCACCGTGCCCCAAGTGTGCAACGTGTTGGAGCTAGCGCGCGCCAGCGACGCACGCCTATATCACTTTCTCCTCTCCTCCTCCTCACCTGCGCTGTTTACGAGTATATAAAAGGGAAAGAGACGGTGTATTTTCCTCTGGGCGCAGCGTGTGTGTGTATATATCTCCTGAAGCGAGCGATCAAGAGAGAGCGAAGGAGAGAGAGAGAGAGGCGGCCGCGCCTCCCCTCGCGAATTTCCACACGCGCTCTCTCGTCGCCCCGGGTACTTGTATACACACTCGCGGACGCGCGCCTCCTCGGCGCTATCTAAGCGCAGAGACACACGCGGGCGGCCCCCCCGGGTACAATCTGACAGCCGCACTATCTGGCCATTTATTTATTCATCCGTTTGTTTGTTGTCGGCCGCCCGCGCGCACGTATACACTTGCACTTGCACACGCGCGCATCAGCTCCCGGACAGTGCCCAGAGACGAGGCACATAAGTATACGCGCACGGTCTTTCTCTCTGTCGCGTACGTACGTACAGCCGCGCGCCCACATATATGTATACGCGCGCGAGCTTGGCTATACGATGTTATGCACTAGGTGTATATATGTATAGCTGCACGCACACGCGAGTTTTTGAGAGAGGATGTATATATGCAGTGCGATTTTCTTTCTCTCTTTCAGACTGGCATGGTGTATGTATGTACAACTCGCGCGCGAGGGGCCGCAGCGACGGAGAGGACGGCTCGTCTCGCGGACGACTCCTGGGGACCGCTCGGCGGGCGGTGATAGCGAAATCTAAAATCCCCGCTCTCTGTCTGTCTCTCTCTCTCTCTCTCTCTCTCTCTCTCTCTCTCTTCTCTTGGATACGTACGATGAGAGCACACGCATGCACTTACATTATCACACACACATATATGTAAGCCGATAATGTAGAGTCGCGCAGTGTAATCCGCGGGGAGTAGGCGATCGACGCGCCGACGTGCGGTGAGGTTATGGGTCCCTCGCTGAATAACAGAAAAACCATATTGTCTAAGTATTTTCGGAATAGGAATAAAACCGTGTACATTATTATATTTTCTCTCTCACATAGTTTCTTGGGTATTTAAGAAAACGGT
>JAPYZA010004271.1:0-23849 GCA_030522685.1 Eupelmus azureus | reverse complement strand
AACGAGTATCAAGTTCAAACGAAGTCGATTCCAAAAAAATTAGACAAATCAAATTGCAATGAGGAAATAGCAAATTAAAAACAGATGATCCCGCATACCCGTACTCTTTATTCAGTTTTTTTCGTTCTCGTTCACCTGTGATTGTCAACCGCATCTCACATTCTTCTGTAAAGACATCTAATCGAAAAGGCAAAAACTCTCCACTTCATTGTAACAAAATCACTGTTCTAAAACGAGTATCAAGTTCAAACGAAGTCGATTCCAAAAAAATTAGACAAATCAAATTGCAATGAGGAAATAGCAAATTAAAAACAGATGATCCCGCATACCGTACTCTTTATTCAATTTTTTTCGTTCTCGTTCACCTGTGATTGTCAACTTCGTATCACATTCTTCTGTAAAGACATCTAATCGAAAAGGCAAAAACTCTCCACTTCATTGTAACAAAATCACTGTTCTAAAAGGTAAGACTAATGAAATTAATCGCGCAACGAGTATCAAGTTCAAACGAAGTCGATTCCATAAAAATTCGACCATGATCGATCCAGATCTGATTGTCATTACTTAATTTACTTACATCGACAGTTAGAGTTTTCACTTCAAGTTTATCTAAAATGGAGATTCTATCAGAAAACATTAATTTCACTGATCGTTCGAGCCGAACAATATCAAATTGTTCTCTGGGGTGTCTTGTCCGTTCGAAAGTTTCATTGGACTTGCTCGTGCATCAAGTTTCAGCGCCAGTGAATTGGACTTTTGTATGAGTTCTATTGCACCTGTCAAGTCGTATATTGAGATGGAAACTTCAATGGGTAGGCTTTATCCATCATAAAATTTTTTGCATTTTTAACTACGTATACTTTTTCGCCTCTAACAGTTAGTTTTCAACACATTTTAAAATATCACTTTCAATTTTCCGCGAATCGATAGCGTTCAAAGCTCGGTGAATAAAATTTATTGTGATTCATTTGAAAGTGGATCTCCGTAAGACCTCAAATCTATGTATTACCTTGACTGCAGATTAGCATAGATTTACGAACTAAATTTAATTTGGAACTGATATTACTTCTGCTTCTCGAAGACGTTACATAAAAGTAGTATAGTTTTTGTCAGTAAAATATATTTGTAAAACTTAAGCCTTAAATTTTAGTGACTATCTAAAATAACACTCTTCGCAATAAGCGTATCACCTAACATTAAACTTATCCCTAATAACAATAAACAATAATCCATAGCAACTAATTCCAACACAAAGAAATCGTAATTATCGGTACATCAACATTGTCTTACTGATAATTATTCAACTCAACGTCAGCGTCATACATCGCTCTATCTATGCATCCAAGGAAATTTCGCAAGAGTATATAAACGACACAGCCATGCAGGAGCAACGTCTAATTAAAATCTGGAACATCTAATTTCGCTCAATTTACCCTCGCGCGCCTTTCTCGCCGTACACAAGGGGAATTCATTATCAGGCGCAAGAGCGCGTAAGGCCGAGTGAGAAATTTTGATTCCAGAGGCAAAAAAGGGAGAGCAGAGCTAGGCGAGCGAGGGTAGCGAAGGGTGGCTCGGCTGAATAGGTGATCATCGCGCTTTAAATGCAAAGGGACGAAAGGTGAAAATAAATCAAAGAGCGGAAGGAAGGATGTTCGTTCGCGCTGTACTGTCTTGGATGAGAGGCTGAGGAGTGCGTGACACCTATCGAGTTTGATGCAAAGGACGTGGGAAGAGTGTGTGGTTAGGGTTCGGTGCGAGTTTGGGTTGGGGAATGAAATTTGAATTTTTGATAAAGTTGTTTTCCTTTATTTTAATGGTGATGAAATTTGTTAATTGAATTGGAGTTTGTAAACTAAATTAGTTTGTGAAGTTTGTTTGTGGAATCACTTACGGGCACTGAAAAATATGAGATAGAATTTCAGTAAGAAAAAAGTATTATAAGCAAATGTTTTGACATTTTTGCTTCGTTAAAGTTACGGTTTTTATATAATTAGGTAATGTAGATAATTAGGTAACCTTGTTAGTCCTTATCAAATTTTTTCTGAATCATATTTACAGTTAATTAATTCATCAAAACTTTTTAACAATCTCATTTTCATTCTTGCATTGATTAAATGGAAATTAACAACGAGAAAAACAAGCCTGTAGAAACTACACGCATACGTTAATCGTTAGTTGGCTTCAAACTTTTCAATGAACAAAATGTTATTTGAAAAACTGGTTGGAGCGATACTAGCGCAACGGCAGCCACTGAATTTGCCGTCAACTGTATTCAGAACACCATTTATTATGTAAAAGTTCACAACAGACATTCTCCGCTGCTGCTACTGCCGGCGCAGCGTTACAGCATTAATCTAATTTCCGCCTGGCTTTTTTACGCGCGTACACAAGGGAGCATTGTAAAAGCGGCGCGGAGATAAAAAAAAGTACGAGTTTAAAATCACACCCTTAAGTTAAAAATTTAAGGGGTGATGCCGCTAATAAACACGAGAGTCTCATTAATTTTCTAATGCCGGGGTAAACGTGGCCCTTAAATTGTTTACGAGAAAATTCATGAGACACGAGACGAGTGAATTTTGCAAGCTTCGTTAAACAGTTATGTTGGCTGCAGTACAATAAACAGTCGTCGGAAAGTTGGCTGCCAGACTTCGCTGCTTTTTTTAGATATCTGTGAAATAATCTGCTTTTAAAAAATGAACACTTCCTATCGTTACGTAAGCAGCCTTCTTAATTAGGAAGCCCCGAAGCATCTCCTTTAAAAGCGTACACTTTAAGAGAATCGCCTTTAAAGCTAGTCAGCACGGCGTGGCCGAAAAAAATTGCGCGACTAACTGTATAATTTAATCGCGATCAAATTTAAATCTTCATAATCGTCCTGGAACTTTCTTGGGCGTTAAATGAGGGATAATATCCCCAAGTTTAAGCGAATAAGAAATAATGGATTTGAGGAAGAAAAATGAACGAAAATAGATATAGAGCTAACAAATTTATAGCTAGAGACATTAGAGAGACGAAGAGAAAATAGCTGTATAGCTAAATATAAATCCGAGATTTATAGTTGGGGAAAGTCAAGCTTGAACATGTGATTTTTAGCTTTGTTGATTGTCACAGCTTCTGTTGTGATGTCGAATAGTTTTAAATATATAACTGACATTATTTTAATGACTTCATTAAGTAATAAGAAACTTGGCAAAGTTTCGTCTATAAAATGAATTTAGTCTTTAATAGTATATAAATAAAAAAATGAACATTAAAAACTTTTTAAAATTTTAACTAATTATATGGTAATATATAGTAATATAAAAAAAATGTAACAAAAGTAAACGTTTTTTACTGAAATAATTCTCATAGTTAGTTGCATGTTTTGTCAATTTGTGACATAATTTTTTCACGTCATTCATAAAATCAAAAATTTTAATAATGTAGGATTAAGGTTGATGGTATCATATAAAGTCATCGTTACCGTGCTCGTTGCAAACCGTGTTTTTCTTTTAATTGCATTCTGAGAAAAACTTTTTTTAACGCTGTTAGAAGTTAAAAAGTTTTATTAGATTATCGAAAACATCTGCAAAAGATTTCGTTTTACATCGACGTATATAACAATATTTAAAACATATACTCGTACAAAAATTCTTGTGATATGCATATCTTAAGAAATTTATTCATTCGCAGTATAGCATTTGACTGTCATTAGAGAAAGTGAAAATTAGAAATTTTCCATTAATCGTGCATTTGAAATTGATTTATGACTGTGATCAACATGGTTTTTATAGACTACAACAATCAGGGAAAAGTCAATTACAGCAAATCACTTTTTTATGACATTCTGCATAGTATTTAATCGCAAATCCTGAATTCACAATGCAATCAACTTTTTAGAAACCAAAATATTTTTTCTTCTGAAATCAATATCCATAATCAAAGATACCATGACTAATTACGAAAGACGCTACCACCTATCTGGGATCCGCGCGACAATGGATAAGAGCCAGACGATACAAGCAGTATAAAGATGAGCATAGAGAATCGTGACTCATCCGCGCGTTCGATACACATGCACAGCAGACAAGTGCAGAGCGCGGACACTTTAGACGCGTCTGCGAAACGAACGTTGCTCGGAGAGATAGAGGGCTTGCTTATGCATGTATATATCGAGATAGAGCAGCGACAGTAGACGCTGTAAGCACGTAGGTGAGGGAGTCAAGCAGAAGAGGCTGGAGAAGAATGCGTGAGATGAGTGTCGGGATGGAGAAAGAAGACGTGGGGGAGCTTAGTTATAAAGTTTGAGGCGTTGATTAGGATTTTTATTATGGCGGGCTGACAGGATACTTTTGGGTTTTGGAATCGCTATTGTAATGCTTTCGAGTTTACCGTTTGATGAAATTTTGAAGTTGAGAGGGCGAACGGTGTTTTTCGTTGTTCCATAAAAAGCTTGATTTTCACTAATTTTGAATGGGTTTGGAAACTTAAGTTAAAATATTATGTTTAATTGGAGATTGATTTTTGAAGTACACATAGCTGGAAGAATATATTTTATCGAAAAATTTTCTATTATTTTAATGCGAGCTTTATAAAGAACAAGAGATGAAATCAATGTTTTCGTTCAAATACTGTGATTTATAGCACTTTCAAACTTGTCACATTCAGAATTGGAGTGATAAATTTTAAATCACATTTTGCCATATGCAAAACAGAAAAGTATTACGAAACAAGAAGTAGTACTATATATGGTAAGGATTCTTGACATTGAAACGTGCTTGAGACCGTCTGGGGTAGAAAAAATTTAAATTAAAACATAATTTTATTCTCTAATTTAACGCGAATTGAAAAAAAGGTTCTTCAGTAAATAAAAATATTAAAGAAGTAATTAATGTTTTTATATTATGTGTATGATTGAATTTGCTAATTTATTTCTGAATCTACTCAATCTTTCTTAAAATAACGTTAATAATTTTCTTCTTTTATTTAAGTTCACTAAAATGCCCTTGGTAAGGTAAAATCTTTACCGAGATCATTAGTCGAAACGACAGCGCACGCGCGCCAAGTGATTTTGATTGTCGATTTTTGTTGCACACTCCGAATGCGTGGAGACCAAAAAAAAATGAATTTGGATAATTTTAAAATGAAAATAATATTTTTAAACAATAGGTAGTTACTTTTTAAGCAAAAATTCAATAGATGTGAAAAGAATCTTGAAACCGCAGTTCACTGACCTATTTTTATAGAAATGAAACTTAAAAGCTTTAAAATATTACAGAAAAAAATTAAAATTTATTAAAAGAAAACTTTAGCAGATTGTATTAATTGAAATTTTATTTATAATACGTGAATAATTTTAAGTATCAGCTTTTTGTTACGCGTATCCAAAATTTGAATATGAAGTCATGTAAGTTAAATTTTATGTATATATAAATATTTTAACTATAAATAAATTTGAGAACATACTGAAATTTGAGTAAGAGTTAAATTATTTACATGAATCTAAAATGTAGCATATCATTTTAACTGGCATAATTTTACTTCAAGTAACATTAATCATAAAATATATGCATAAGAAATGAGATATATTTTTCATTCTCACAAACAATACTAATTATCAGAGTTTTTGAAAAAAGAATAAAATATATCTTGAACTCGGTATTGATCAAAATATCCTGATAACTAAATAGTCACTTTGCGAAAAACCATATCAAAGAATAGAAAGCTACTAATTCACCATTGATGCAACTTCGCGATCCCGCAGAAAAAAAATGAAATCTCGCCAAATCAAGTCGCTGCCAAACTCATTTTCTCTCTTTCTCGCACGGCGAGCCACGCATAAGCTTGTCTGAACGACTTATCGATTTGTAGAAAAATAATAACGCGAAATGTACGGTAGCGAGAAACGAGAATACGCGTAAGCACGCAGAGGTGCTGGCTAAAAGGGAAAAAAAGTTGAAATCAGGCGAGTCACGAGAGACCCTGTGTGTACACGAGCACTAGACAAAATGCCAGAGAGTGATGTAGCTGCGGCAGCAGCAGCGGCAGCGGCGGCAGCACGCTCGGTATAAAAGAGAGCACAGAAGCAAGCTAGGCTGCGAGAAAGAGAGAGCTTGCGAAGGACGGAGCGCGCGAGAGGGGATGAGAGCGGAATCTAGCAAGGGAACATGTAGAGAGAGATAGAATGAGGGAGAGAGAGAGAGAGAGAGAGAGAGAGAGAAACGGAGCTTGAACGCAAGGTCTAGCAGACGACAGCAAGGCGAGTCGTCGTCTGTCTTGCTCTCTCTTTCTCTCTTACTCCGTCCGAGCGCGCAGCTTCCACGAGCTTTTGCCCCCCCCCCCTTCTTCTTCTGTGCTTTACTCTCTCCCTCTATGAAATCTCTTGGCGCAGGGAAAGAGAGAGACAGAGAAAGAGACTCCCATTAAAACGGATTAAATCGCAGAAAACAAGAATAATCCAACGAGCTGCTGTTCTCCATTTCTCGGGCAACTTTCGAAAAGGAAAGAAGAGGGGTAGGCTTCGACAGAACGGGGGAAATATAGATAGTTCGAGAGAAAGAGAGTCCGCGCGAGTGTGTGTGTGAGGAAAGAGAGAAGAGGGGGCGTAAGACCGGGGATGATGATGCATGTATGTGCCGCACACGATGTTCGATAAAAAGCTCTCGGCGCGCGTGCTCAGCGCGGTCTACCCTGAGAGGTCTCTCTCTCTCGCTCTCTGTCTCTCTTCTCTTTTTCTCTTCTTGCTGCCACTTCCCTCGATCTACTGCCACTTTACCTCATATCTCTCAGCTTTTAGGTTACAAAAGCGGAAAGAGAAAGAGAGAGAGAGGCCAGAGACAGTAGTTTGAAAAAAGCTCCAAACGCTTCGAGCGTTCGAAAAAAAGCTTGATCGCTTTTCGCTTAAAAAGAGCTTTTTTTAACTTGCGAAAGAGTGGACCAGGGGTAAAGCGGCATGCTCGCGAGCGGCTAATAGTCGAATGGGAGCGGGGTAACATCCCCTCCGCGAAAGTGGAACGAATCACGGCCTCTTCACGAAAGTGGAAAAAGGCGTCGCCGGGGAGGTTTTCGTCGATAAAAAAAAGAATCGTGAATGAGAAGCTCTGGGTCCAAGATTGAGAGTAGAGATAACGAGTGAAGGATCGCGAAAAAACAAGATGGACAGATCGAAGGAGAGAGCAGGAGAGCGAGAGAGGAGATATGCGTTAGGCGCGGCTTGCGCGCCTGCCTATCGAGCGTGTGCACGGCACGCGCGCAAGCTCACCACCGCTCGCTCTCTCTCTGTCTCTCTCTCTCTCTCGCTCTTCTGGCGCCCACTCACGCATGGATTACACATGCTGCTCGGGAAATCGGGCAAGACAGCCTCGAACATGACAGAGCCGTGTGATAAAAATGCGACACTCACCTATGCTCGGGTCCGTGGCTTCTTGTGGAACAGAGCTTGCAAGCTCGCCGGGCGGACAGACGGCGCGAGAGAGCTCGGGAGCCAGCCCTTCACTCTCAGTCTCTCTCGCGTCTGTGCGCGAAAGAGAGAGTATGCGTGCGTATGTGTGTCGCCCGGGTGTCGGAGCCGCGCCGGTCCGAGCTTTCGAGCTTCAACGTGGAGGCCCGATCCCGGATTCTCTTTCTCCTTTCTCCCTTGGTAATCCGAGAGGCAGCGCAGCGAGTCAAGCCTTGCTTCCGGCCCTCTTTCTCGCCCCCGGCGTTCTATATATCTCTCACGCGTGTTCCCCTCACGCGAGCGCGCGCGCCTGTGTGTGTGTGTCTCGCGTGTCCCCGATGAGGCGGACCAACACCCTTCCTCCCTCGGGCTGGACACTCTCTCCTCTTTCTCTCCACTTAACACTGGAAGCTGGCCGCGCCGCGGGCTCTCAGCAGCTCGTCGCAACAATCGGCGGCCTCGTCCCCTTGGCTCCTCGGCCTTTGCAGTCGTCTTTGCAGCACGCCAGCAGCCATCATCGAGTCCGCCATCTTGGGCCAACTGCCACACCACCAGCACCACCAACCACCACTACCACCACCACCAGCAGCACAGCTCACACAACCACCACCACCAGCACCACCACCACTTTACCTAAAATATATCTATATGGAATCTCGCGGGCGCCGAGAGCGCCGCCGCCGCCGCCGCGGCGTTATCTCTCTTTCTCTGCGTGTGCTGGCGTAACGAGCGCTCGGCACGAGACACGATGCTGCCTGCCTGCCTGCCAGGCTCCCACACACGAGCTGCCGAAGCAGCCACCAGCAGAAGCAGAGAGAGAGAAAGAGGCGAGCTTACTCGGGCGCCCCCTTCGGGTGAGCTCGACGCATTATGCACCTTTCGTCTCGCTCTCTCGAGGGTTGATCTCTCGCCTGAGAGAAAGAAAGAGAGAGAGAGAGAGAGAGAGGGAGACGGACCAGCGGCGCACAGGCGCACGAGGGGTTTTATTTCGAGATAGACCTGCGGAGAGACGTTGGCGCACAGGCCGCCTCTCTCGTTCTCTCTGGCTCGCTGGCTCCGGCTGCACTTCGATATATTTCCCTTGGAGCGATCACAGGGGAAAGTCAGGAAGTGAATAAGAGAGGGTGGGAGAGTCGAGCGGGAGAGCTTTAGGGGTGGCTAGCCGCTGTAGTGGCGGGCCTAGAGAGTCTCGAGGAGCTTTAAATTCGGATGGATTCGATAGGTCGAGGCATGGGCGGGTTTTTGTTTGGCTGCTGCATTTCGAGATTGCGGAGTGCTTGGATTTTGGCGAATCGACTTGTGAAGCTGATTGTTTGTGTGTTAGACAGATTTGAGTTGGATTTTAAATTTGATTTGAATTGTTTATTGTTGCAAAAATTAATGTACTTATTAATTATACTTGAATTTAATACATTGGATATTTACTAAGTCATGAAGCTATTAAACAATTTTGATAGAAACGATGTGTAAACAATTCATTGTTGATTTCTCTCCGTCGTCATTAAATGTTAAACCTCAGGCTTTATCGCAAATACATCAAATCCACAATTTAAGTTGATTAACACAACAACGTTAATACTACTCGATACTACTCGATTTCTAGACATTTGTATCTTAAGTTAAAAAAGCAAACGTGATTATAAATCATACAAAAACATATACAATTGCTATATAGTACAATTGAAAAAATTTAAAGCCTACCATTAGTTTGAAAAGGAAAATCAAAATTCATGTTTACCTGGAAAATGTATGAAAGTCGTCAATTCTGTGTTCTCTTATGTAATGTTGAACATCGTAATAAAGTGATTCTGACTAAAAGAGTTATGAAGAAATAACGACAGCTATCAATATAATGTCTGACCTAATCCTGTCATTATCTACTTCCATTATATGTTTCATTTTTTTCTAAATCGTTGACATTTAATTTGATTCTACATAAGCAAACTAAAACTTAATGAGATAGTTTGGTACTCAATTTAATGTTTATATTTTTTAAATAATAATTAGTGTTTAAAACTTAATGCTGAATGAAGAAAGATATTAATTTGAAATTCTATTTGTATGAATGGTATACTAAAAATGTTATTACAATATGAAATGCTTGTTTATAAGGAATATATAATATAATATATATTTGTACAATATATATATATATAACACATATTTTTCATTTAAATTTTAATTTTTTGAAAATATAGCATTGGTATTTCACAGATTTGCATTAAAACAACAACTTGAATGTGAATAGTAAGTTGTACAGTATTCTTCGAAAGTAAGAGAATTTTATATCACCTTCAGATTATCATACGATAAAAAGTACTATTTCCGTTATCATTACAATAATTACACTGTAATTTTAGTATATATTATTAGACCCAGCATGTACTCTTATTTACAAAATTGAATGACGCACAGACTACACATATACATTTCAAAACCATGAATCTGACTAATAAGACAATTCCATAATGTGAAATCCAATCACGCCATCCTTACACAAAAAAACCTAGTCATTAAAAATAAAATTACTCACTACCAACACTCACACCCCCAACCAATCAAAACCATCAATATCTTTCAACACCACTCGCCCACAACAGAAAAAAAACCACACCAACCACACGTGCGCACCGACTGCGAAATAAACTCGACCGCAAACTCGCAGCATCATCTAAACGGACCCCCCCCCCCCCCCCACGGAATTCAAATCGCGTCCTTGGCACTCAAAATCGGCCTGGCTCATTATCGCCCGGCGAACCGATTCCACCTGCTCATTACCTCAGCGGCGCGTCATTTCCACTTTTCCCCAGCGCGCTTCTTTTTCCTCGCCCAGCGCGCGATCTTCTCAGTGGCGGCGCGCTTCTAAAACCGACCTACTGACATCGAAATGTCGGACAGTTGTACGGCTGTACGCAAAGCGAGACACAATCGGCGGGGTGAGTGTGCTGAGGAGGGGGGGGAAATTATGAGAATTGTGCACTTGCTCTAGATTCTCGAGTGAGTTTGAGCGTGCGTGGCTGGGTTTAATAAGCAGTGCGAGGTGTATCGGCGTGCGCAATCGGTTGCAGATCGGTATATGGGATCTCGCTGCGGATCTGCTTTTTTGCGGACGGATGGCGAAATGAATCGATGGTGAAACGCACGGGGGTATGGTAATTGGAGAGCTGTTGGCAATTTTGTTCTGTGCGTGGATAATTACGCTGTTTACAAAATAGTTTGTTTATTAATGGCCTTTTGCGCTGGAGGCGTTGGTCGAGTGCTTGCCATTAGGTATTTATTTAGAGGGGGGATATTAAATGCGTGTTGTGTAGTATGTTAATGTCGGGCCTGGTTGTTTTGATTATTTATATTAGGATGTGTATGCATCCGTGAAGTTATTGCTGGGGGATGGAAAGTAGGATTCTGTTCGTAAATTCTTCGTGCCTACATTAAATTTTTATGTTTTATATAAGAGATTATGTATAAGAGTGGGACAACATCGGACCGAACTGTGATCGTGAATCCAGGATTTGAATGAAATCTGCTACGATTTTTTACACTAGCAATTGTATAGTTACATGTACGGTTTCATACTTGATGTTCCTTAATCATTTAAATGAAATTAATAATCCTACTCATATTTATTTTAAATAACTCTATTGTTAGTTTAATATATCATTACTGTTAATGGTGATTAAATCGTCTCACGATGGTTTCGAAGGTATTTAATCAAACCTCACCCTAACAAACTCATTTACACGAAGATTAATTACACGTTTATGCTTATGCCCGGTTACTGTAAGAGGTTTAGGATTAATAAAGAATTATATTTGAAGCTCTATGTACTAACATATGTCTAATTGGCGTTTTATCGATTAGACATCATAGTTAACAAAGCCATTTGTACCGACTCTTTCTTTTAGTCAAACGACTCGTGAAATTGACTTAATTAAATTAAAGATTTGCTTATACACAATTTTAATTAAATTAATAGGCTGTTTTATGTTAAATTTTTTGAACTTGATAAATACATTTACATATAACCTTACAATAATGAAAAAGATAAAGAAATTAAGTGAGGTAAATTAAAATATTTAAAAATTAATTAATCAAATATTAATTAACATTGAATGTGAACCAAGTACATTTTTCGTTAATATTCTGTTAAATAGAAAAAAAATGTGTATGAAACTAGTGAAGTTTGAAATGACCCTCTTGTCTGTAGACATAATTTGATACTATAATATTTTTATAAATGAAAAATTTCTATAATTCCTGATATTTTTTTATAGTTATAAAGAAACGAACGAGTATGCGTAAATAAATTAAAATCAATAAGCAAATGAATTTTCTTATAATTATTTATTCTTATAAAGAACAAAAATTAAGATGTACATTATTTGACTGTATAAATTATTTTTTACACAGTATTAAAGTTTTTTCAAGCGTAACATTTACCACCACATTACACATTTATAAGCATAAACCAAATCAAGCAGAATGCATAATTTAAAAGTATATGAATGCATATACATACTCTAACATAACAATTAAAAATTAAAACATCAAATCCATCCACCTCTCAATCGCTCCTCATCAATTTCCGTACATCCCATCAACAATAATAATCGTCACACATTAACAACGAATTATCTCCCCAATCCTTTCATTCATCACCCAACTCAAAAAACGAAAAAAAAAAAGTATCCGAAAGAAGCTGGCGCAGAAAAGTACGCGAAATCGCGTGTTTTGCGGCTGGCCGGTACACGTACGACGTCTACTACTAACGTAGAGATGGCAGAGCGCCACGATCAATTTTTCAGGTTTCTTTCGCGGGGAAACTGGAACTTTAATTCCTTCTTCCCTGCCGCTCGTGCTCGCACCTTTTCTCTCTTTAATGCATTCTTTTGAGCCCCGGCGAGCCTGTGTGCGTCTTGCCAGGCGCGCGTAGGTGTTATTAAATTACGCGTCTACGGGCGCATGACCTAGTCGGCGATTCCTTTGTTTTTCGAGAAATTATAGGGTATTAAATTGCTTTGCTCAGAGGACGTTGCTATTGCATGTGATAATGAGCGCTCTGGGCGAGAAGGATTTTTTATTTAATGATTGTTTATTGGGTTTTAAAGTGTTACTTTTATTTGGTTTGGAGGTGTGGTGGGGAATACTGTTTTGTGTTTTGCTTTTAGGTTTTAATGACATTATAAAATGTGGAAGTGATAATTATTAATATAAAAAAAAATGTATGACGCAAAATACAAGTATCTTTACAGTTGCATATGTAAAGCAACATATCTTGTATTCATTTATAATTACAACATTTTCGTTTCATTTTATATAAATTTTTCATTATTGTACAACTGTTTATTGGCTATTATAACTATTTATCTCTGAATGTTTTACAGAGAAATTTAATAAATAATTTTTATACCATCAATCGAGAAAATTAAATTCACGAAATATCTTATTTTTATTTTTTGTTTTTGTAAGTATTCTGAAACGATTACTCCTCACAACACTTCTTTTAAAAAGTATATTATTTAGAGAAGTATTTCAAAGACTTTCCTTATATTTTTTCAAATTAGTTAAACATAAATTTTTCATTACAAAAATATAATTAAAACGTCACAAAAACAAAATAAAAATTTATATTAGTAGGAAAGTATTATTTTGTTATAATTTTGGACACATCATGGATCAAACAAGATTCAATGTAGCCAATAGAGACGTAAAGCATCTTATGCCGCAAGTTTGACTCGGATTACTCGATTTACCTGTCCAGGAGCTCGCGACATCTAACGTTTGTAAGATTTACCGTAGTGAAAATTTGTCGGTTTTAGATAGCAAGTATTCAGTAGATAAAGTCGGTATCGGTAATACCTTCTAATTGAATTAATTTATACAGTTAAATAAAATTTATTTTCGATCGTATCACAATAATATTTTTAATAAAAATGGATTACTTTTTAGATGAAAAATAATTGATCAGCAAAGATAGACATTTTTTATTCATTTTATTTATTTTGAGAAACATCACTTTCATTTTTTTTTAAGTATAAGCTCAACTTAACAATTTTTTTTCTAAACTGTTTAAAAACTTTTTGATACTATGTGATGTGTAAATCGATACTAAGTAGAAGTATAGAATAGTTACAGATACTTAAAATTGCTAAACACTATGATTTTGTTCTTTTCCGTATTAAAATTTTCTATGATGATTTATGGGATAATCTTCGTAAATTGAATGTATTTTTGAGATCGAATTCATTCGTAGTGAATCAAATTTAATTCTTTGTACTTTTATTATCTTCTTTAACTTAAAATCAAAAATTCAATTTACATTTAATTGAATTTCTTTATAATCTAATTTCAATTTATCTGAGATCGTTAAAATACGATTACATAGATAGAATTTATATAAATGAAGTTACAGTTTATTCGAAAATAAAGAGTTATCCTTTGACTTTTCGATATACTACAATGTATATATCGGATACGTGATTCATAATTAAAAACTTTGTATCAATAAAGACTAAAAAATTGTTTTGCATATGACACGCAAGATTTGTTAAAGAGTTCAGATCTCGCGTGAGTCATAAACATACTTGTATTACTTTAGAAAAATATTATTTTTAAAAGATTATTTAGCATTACTATTAAGAGATATGAAAAATTTTTAAAATCTCAATAAGTATTGTGCACTTTTAAATTTATCTGATTTATTATTTTTTTATTTTAAGTTTATTTTTTGTTCTAAGCTGGTCAGATGAAAAATTAATAACGAGCTGATTTGACTTCATTTAAAACATTTAAAAAATATAAAATTTTTTAAAAGTGAAAGTTGCCGATGTGCGAGTTGATTACACAGGTATACTGTTTCGTACGTTTTCTATAGGTGCTTACATACGCATTAATCAAAATAATGAAGAAGATAATTTATAACGTAAGGTCAAAACCAAAAAAAAGAATGAAAGAATATAAAGAAAAAAAAATTGTTTACTATTTTCGTTATATTTTTTCTATTTATGAATAAGTTTGAACTTTTTCATACTTCCTATATTGTGTATCTATTTACACATTCGTTCGAAATTACTTTAAAAATTTGTAAAAATATTATAAAAATTAATGTATTATGTTTCCTTTCTGTATATTTACAACGGTTACTCTTAATATAAAATTTAATAACTTGTTTGATGATTCATAATTATGATTACATGAATAAGATCTTTACAAAAAAATTACAATTTATGTTTCATTTGTTGAGAGGTATTATGTTTTTATAATTTTCTTCAGAGCGATAAACTGTCCGTTCCTATAAAGCTATGACTTAAGAATGATTTTCTGTATAAATTATTTTTCTCGATAATTTGTTTGGCAATCTCAGATTTTTTTTTGACACAGATAGATTAATATCTAAAGAACTTTTTTGTAACGTTTAAGTTGGCAATGTATTTTTATGATTAATCACTTGAACAAAATTTTAAATGGGAATAAAAATTAAATTTCAAAGATGTTTAATTTTTGCTTAATCTTTTCTACACTCAATCGATTTCAGAAAAAGTTAAAAATAAACGTAAAATTGAGTTTCTAAAATGATTTAAAGTGTTAAATATTTAAAGATACTTTTGGGAAAACAAATAAAGGTCTAAAATTGAAACGTCAATCAAATATTGCTTCAGCCAAATTATCTTAATTTTGAACATTACAGCATGATCATATTTCATACTAGTTTATCAATACATCAAAACACAATTAAAATTCACTTTAATACCCTTTAATACCTCTATTCTCCTTATTCCGCGCTTAAATCTATTTCTGCAACACTAAATTGTTTAGTACATATTCATCACCCGCTCATTAAACTATCACGCTCATTAACCGGTCGAAACTATCCCACCTACATTCCCGTAACCCAAACCGTTTCCCAAACCGTCCAAACCACTCACAATAGCCGCTTATGTCAGCCACTAATCATTCCTATCACCGCAGCTCTACACAACCTGCCAAAGAAATCCAGTGAAAGTTCCCCTCGCACTATCCACACCCGAATTTCCAACGATCCCGACAAAAGGCCACTTTTCCCCTCCCGCGCTCGCTTGCCGATTTCACCGCCGAAAAAGCGCGCCGATTATTATCCGCTCCGAGCGTCAAACCTCATCGTCATCCTGCCCTCCTCTTCCAGCTCGCGTCATCCATCCATAGCTCGCCGAGATCAAAAAGCCGCGTGCTCGTCTTACTCTTATTATTGCGCAACCGATTGCCGATCGCGCGCGCCTGTAACAACCATTCGGTCTCGCGCGCTCGCCGAGGACAAGAGAGAGAGAGCCCGACAATTAGGAGTGAATGGTAATGCTCCCCGGAATTTTGGCCTGTTCTGTTAAAGGTCAGAGTTTTCATTATTGGAAGCCGAGTTAGAAGCCGAGCAGGCTAGTTGTGTCGTCAGTCTGAGTTCGGAAGAGGAACGGCCAGGTGTATATAGGCTATTCGGAGAGGAGAAAATGCCGCCCAAGTCGATAAGCGAAATGACGGCGGGGAGTTGTGTCTTTTTGACGGGGGCGACGGGATTCGTTGGTGGATGCATTCTGGAGAGGATACTGAAGCTGGATCCTGGACCGGAGAGGGTTTACGTGCTGATGAGGAGGAGGAACGGCGACGATGTGAAGACCAGGATGCAGAAGATGTTCGCTACGCCTGTGAGTTGTTATTTTCTGTTTGGTTTTTTTGGGGGATGGGTTTGTTTTTGGTTGTTATTTTTGGGTGATTGAAGTATTGGCGTGTGGTACTGTTTAACGATTTTATGTTGGTGTGATGTGATTGTATAGTGCAAGTAAGTTCGAGCAAGGTTTTCTGACTTAGTTTTCTTTTAAGTAATTATACGTTTAGTATCTGCTGCTTCAGTGGCTTTGAACTATGTTTTATTTGTATGAAACTTACGCTCGCGTTTTCTTTTTTAAAATGATTTTGAATACAAAAAATTTAATTATCTTGTATTTTGAATTATTTTTATATTTTGTTAAATTGCTTCAGTTGATGCTCATGTGATCGGTTTTTCCTCTCTTTATGGGAATCCCCGATAGTAATTAGATGTTAATGAATTCCACGTGAATGACGTTTTAATAACTGGTTTTGGTTTATGGACCTTGAAAAGGGAAACAAACCAGCCTCCAAACTTACGTCTAAGGTGAATTGATTAACATCTTTTTAGGATTGACTCATCGAAAAAACTGTCAGTGTCAGCTGTAAAGTGACATACTCAACTATGTATAAATATTATAATTAAGAGTTCATTTTTGTCTACAACTAAATTTACAATTAAACACTTATTCATGTTGCATTAGTAATATAGAGAATTAATGTTCTGGTTAATGATGTAGTTAAATAGATACAAAATGCATTGATTGCATGCAGTTAAGTAGATAGTATAAGTATAGTACGTTGCAGTAAAAGATATATCTGAGTTAACAATTTGAAATTAATAATTCAAGAAATGAAAATAATACTATGCTATTACTAAAAATATTAATAAATTTTACAGATCTCAAGTTAAAATAACGCATTAACTTTATATGTAATTTTAAGTAAATTTTCGATGTATGCAAAGTGAGTATTCTCTACACGGAATTAGTTAAGTGATTGATTCTTTAAGCTAAATTAAGCAAATTTATTCTTGATTATTTATGTTATACTTATCAGTTATTACTGCGAAACATTACTAAATACAGTTGCCAAATATTTGTTGGACAATCGTCACGTTCCTGGTAAAACTTGTTTAATTAACAACGTGGTCAATCATTGCAGTGCTTAAAGTGACTGTTGTTATTATATGTAAGCACGTACCTTTAATAAGACGAATCAATTATGTCATATCGATGTTTATAAGTGTTTTATATTCTCAGAACATCGATCGTTAAAAAAAATTAAGGTATAATACGAAAAGAAAGTAATAACTAATAAATTATGTGTACCGATATAACAATACTTATAAATAGTACTTTTGATCGAATTACTTCATTAAGATCTGGAATTACATTTTTGCATATTATAAAATTATTTTAAATATTAAAACAAAAAGAAAATACATTTTAATTTTTTCTAGAATAATAAATTTAAAAAAAGAACTTTATTAGCAATCAGATACAAGTGAAATCTTCCGTGAAATTTTAAAACCATCATTTACACTATCTTTGTAACATCAGCAACAAAAGCTAAGGACTACCTTTGCAATCCCTTGACACCGTAAATTCTAAGCTGTAAAGTTTACGATCTCTGCAGCTTGCAGAGAAGAGAGTCCCTATGATTGAACGAGAAATAAAGTCATTTGGTACAGTAAAATGCGTAGATTCATAAAAAAAGGTATAAAATAATTTGTTAAAAATAATAATGTATTTAATTGCATAACGAACGTTGCTAATTGCGAATGATTTTATAGTATTGCATTAATAAAATAAACCTTGATAATAAAAACAATAACAGGAAGTATTCGGTGCCTAAATCTTAAAAGAATAAGAACTAAAAAAGACTGTAAATGCTTCTTTAGTGTTGTTTTATTTTATCTCTATAGTTAATAGGCCTCTGATATAAAATGATTTTTCACTGTGGCTTCATTATAAATACGTACGTAATACGAATTTTTTATCATGTATCTAGAGAAATATTAATTTTTTGTTAACTTATATAAACTGATATAATAGAACTTCTCGATGTTATAGCAGTTTCGTAAAGGTAACAAACTGAACCTTTAATATCATCATCTAACGAATAAAAAATCCGCTGCTAATTCACTGACACGGAACTTCCTCAAACATATTACGTATAGAAAAACCCGTTGCCAAATCATTGGCACTGACATTCCTCGAAACTTAGTTCAAAAATTGTAAAAATAAATATTTGAAATAAAAATTATTATTAATATTGTTTAATAAGTAAACTTTTTCATTAAATTAAAAAAATCAAATTTTATTTTCTTTATAGAAGATTAAAAGTGATATTTTTTATACGAACTTTAGAAATCTATAAAAATAATAAAAATAATTATTATGAAAATAAAAATATTATTAAAGTTTAAAATTTTTATAATAAAAATGCATGCATGTTATTTGCATGCTATACTTCAAATATAATATTCGATACTAATCAGTAACTAATATTGGTAGAATTAATAGTGGCTTCATTAAAGAGGACAGTCTGAGTTAAACTTACTAAAAATTAATAAAATATTTTTTAATTTTAGAAATAGAACATAATTTTGGTTTTTGTACGTACTATATGTATATATCACATTGACGGCTCCAAATTAAAAAGACTTTTATGCTTATACATAGAGGATAAATATTTTCGAATTAGAGCCATTGATATATCATTTTGGTAGATTTGAGTGATCTGTATTGTGCATTAAGTCTAATACTTCCCATCACTTACTTCAGCATTTTAAGTCAATTGATGAATTTACCATGTCGGGCTTTAAATACAATTTAAAAATAGCATGATTACTGACAATCATTATGGATTATTTTTTCGAAAAGTATTAATATAAATTAATAGACACACTTACGTGTAAAATATTAATGATAATGTACTTGAAAAGTGAAAGTTACGCAAGATTGTCTGACAATTATTAATAAAATTTTTTCAGAAAAGTAAATCGTATTGAAATACTTTCGTTAAAGGTATTTTAAGTACAGTGTAATCTACATTGATACAGCAATTAGCTTATAAACCTGTGGCTAATGAGAACAAAAGTCAAAATACACTACAATCGTAAAAGGAAAAAGTACCCTGAAAAAAAATACAGTTTAAACAATGGTTTCGTGTCCATAAATGCAAACAACTGAATGAACAGAAAATCGATTGAAATAACAGATGTTAAAACAAATAATTATTAGTTGAAACAATAAATATTTTGATTAAATAAATAATAAAATTTTCGTTAAATTAACAAAAAAACTTCTTTTCTGTATTTATAGACGCAAGGCAGTTGTATTAACTATTTTTTTTCTCACTGTCACGTTTCATTCATTTAATTAAATAATAACATTATTATTTAATTAAATTATAGACATGAAATCGAACATGAAATACTAAGATATGAAATCTTACTTTCAAAAAAAAAACCTAATTTGATACCAAATTTCTTTAAACCTACATTTTTTTCATATTTAAAAAAATATCGTATAAAAAAACTTTTTAGCTCTACGCGAACATCCCAGCGCACAAGATGGAGCGCTGCCGGCCTATGGAGGGCGACATCGGCAGCGACGACGACGACCTCGGCCTCTCCAAAGCCGACGTCCAGCTTCTCCTCGACACCTGCACACACATCTACCACTCCGCGGCTTTCATATCCTTCGCAGCTCAAATAGACCAGGCCATTAGAATCAACCTGCGCGGCACTTGGGCCATGCTGAAGCTCGCTAAGAGGGTGAAGAATCTGAGGGCAATGGTTCATGTGTCCACGGCCTTTTGTAATTGCACGGTTGGCACGGAGTTTAAGAATATTCAGGAGAAAATCTATCCGTCCGGAGTTAATCCTTTGGAGATTATCGATGCGGTTAGTTGATTGAAGTTGATTTTGTTTATGGCGATCGGTTATGATTATTTATTTTTATTATGAAATGGCCTTCGATTTTGGAAGGATTTGTGGGATAGGAATTTTTAAAAATTACATATACATTATTTTTCCTTAGATATAATTACATAATACTACGTTCCCAAGATAACTCATTATTCTCAAAGTTTACTGCTTGTAGAATTTGTCTATATATGTCAAGTAGTTACTTATCAAGTTTAGTAAGACACGTCTTGAAACTTCAAAGTTCGGAACGTCAATCCCTATTATCCATTCTCTGCTCAATGTTCTAAACTGAAAATTTTCCCTTTTACTTTTCAAGTAATTATACCAATCAATCCTCAAAATAGAAATATAATTCCCGAAAAAAAATTGTGCGTGTAATATTCCACTTTATTAATACCTAGAATTCACGTTTTATTTTTCAAAGCAGACATTGTCAGCGCGCGAATGCCAAACAGACGTTTAAAACCGCTGACGCATGCGAAACAAATAACCCAATCGCTTCTGCTTAAGCCTAAAAAAATTTCACAAAAAACGATTCATCATAAAGTAATGATCTTCAGCTCGTTAATTATTACGGTTCAAAACCGTATAAACAAACCTCACACCTCGCGCTACAAAAAATCTCCATCTTAGGCCTAACGAACGCAATTCAATCGTTAAGCAACTATTTCAACCTCGACCCAAAAAAATAAAAATTTTTTCTATAACCCCGCTCAACCCCTTATGTCACCTCGTATCCTTCGCAGTTGGAGAGCATGAAGCCAGAGGAGATCGAGAAGAAATACTCAGGCTGGATTTCGCGGCATCCCAACACCTACTCCTTCACGAAACAATTGACTGAGAACCTGGTGGCGAGCGAAAAAGGTAGCATTGCCCTGTCGATAGTCCGGCCAAGTGTGATTTTGAATAGTTGGCGCGAACCTTTTGCCGGCTGGGCGGACAACATCAACAGCGGCGCTTGCGGTTTCATAGCTGGCGCCGGTAAAGGTGTTTTCTACAGGTAAGAGATTTTTTAAGGTGGTTCTCGTGTTTTTGCTTTTTGGGATACCGACTGATGGTTGGGTAGTATGGAGGAAGTTTTTTGGTAGATGGGGTGATGAGTTAGGTTGGGATTGTTTCGAGGGTGAAATGATTTTTGGAAGGGAAAATGTTTAAAAATTTTGATTGTGAAAATGTTTTGAATCTTGTATAAAAATGTTGTTGTTTTATAAAAGTCATGGCTATTGTCATTACGATATCTGTTTTATCGACACTATTTCATAATATTTGATAATTTATTTACATTTTTCTGAGTTGTTAAAATTTATTTAAAGGTAATATTTTTTCTGATTTTCAAAAAAAATTGTTTCTAGTTTTTATTAAGAAAATGTTAATACTAATCCTGAGTTATTTAACAATAGTCAGTCATATAAATTTGTTGCAAAACTTTTTCAGTTTTTAAAAAGTAAAATTTTTTTTTCAATATATACCTTTACAAGCTTGATGTGTTGCAAAAAGAGCAAGATGGTTTAAAAAAAAGAAACATTTTTAATTTTGAGGATCCGGTCTGGAAAGTTACAGAGCCAGCTCATAAGGAGTAACTATCATATTATTTGAAGAGAAGGTCAAGCATTCATGCAATGACTTACGCACTACTGCGTATCAAATTTTCATAATTTCGTTTGTTTATTTATTTATTTTATAAATAAGAATATAAAGAAAAGATTTAAAAAATGCAATAAAATATTCTCTTGAAGGTTAATTACATTTTTTAACTAAATACAACTGGTTAATTAGTTAAATGAATTCTAGATCTGATCTGTTTCTTCCAAAATAAGTAGGAAATACCGGTTCTAATTATTTTGTCTAGTATTGTCACTTTCCTTCTAAGTAAGAAAGTTGAAAGAAGCTGTATACAAGAATGTTTTAAGTATACCGGAACTAGATCCTTAAATATTAGGAGATTGTAACAAATAATGTTAATAATAATATTAAGATTTTTGCACGATTAAATTTATTTAACGTTTAATAATATATTTTTTTTAATATATAATTTTTTCTTACGTCATTGGTATTGGATACCTATTACTTTATAAAACCGTTATTACACTACTCATTTACTTCTTGCTCGATTTGTACATACATTTCAAATAATCTGAAAAATAATAACTTACATTAAAACTACCTTATTATTAATTTTACTTTAAAAAAGCACAAACTTACAATAAATAACTCACTCGTAAACCCCCATCATTCATTAAATCATTAAATATTTCACAAAAATCAAGAAAAGCACACACCCAACCATTTCCAATCTCACGCTAAAAATTCCTAAAAAACTCTTTATCGCCACTGAATACAATTAGCGTCTCAATATACGCGCTTAGCTAATCCCCCATCTATCCAAGCCTTCTCAGAAAAATCTCGCACTTTCTCACTGGCCCATCGCGCAGGCAATTTTCCATAAAGCTCTCCATGTCGTCCTCTCCTCAGTTGTGAAAGACGTTATCTCAGAACATAAAGAACGGACAATAAAGCCTCGCCTGTAAACTATCTCTCTTGCGGCGAGGCTCGCTCAAATCAAACGAAGCCAGCCGAATTAGTTTCCGTCGTTTACGCCCGAGCCGCGACTTTCCTTCCTCTTCTCCTGCACGTGGAGACTTTCAAAATCGGCGCTGTATTTACGATCAATTGTAAGATCCGTGGGCCGTTGCGGTGTTTTATTGCGCGTGGCCGGCGGCGCTCGGCCGTCTAATAAGAGATTTATTTGCGCGCGGAATTTCTGGGTAAGGAGGAAAGAGTATTGTAGTCGGTAATAATTTTGGGTGGATTAGGTCAGCTTTTATTTTTCGGAGGTGGCTCTTCAGCGGGGAAAATGAAAGTGAGAATTAAAAATGTCCGTGGAGAGAAAAGGCTTAAGGCTATGTAGAAATTTCAGAGAATAGGTGTATTATAAGTATGTTTTTGAATACTAGGTATAATTGTTACTTTAAATATAGCAAAGCAAGAATTTTTTTCTTATTTCAAGATTGCGTAAGTTATTTTTAAAATAAATTCGCATAAAGTGAATAAGAGGCTCGTTTGAATTCGCGCACTATCAAAACATCTAACATTGACAACTCAGGCTTTTCATCATCATGTAACTTTCTCCTCGGGAAAGCAAAAGCACGCAATGTTTGCCTACCACTCTGATTTTAGTTTAAAATGGTGAATTCAAGTGAGTTTTAAAATTTTGCTAAAAAATATTAAATAATTTTCATTAAAAAACATTAACAATTACAATTGATTTGGTAATAGAAAAATTATTTAATAAGCTCAATTTATTCAAATGAAAACTTCCTTATCCTATAGTTTTTTATGAACATTAGAAAAATAAAAAACCTGGTATTTTTTGTAAAATTTTAATTCGTACTCAAAAAAATTCTGTAATGGTTGCAATTATCCTACTAATTATTTTTAAGACATTCGAATATATTAAAAAATATTTGATAATAATCAATCAACAGAAAAAATTTTGCATTTAATAATTTTTCAAAATCTTTATAGTTCGCTTCATTTTTCTGTTAGTTAAAGTGAAGGTAAGGTTTCTTACGAGTTGTATTTCATCTTAATCGCAACGAAGACATTTATGTTGTTAATGATCGACTTGTCAAGCAAGCTATGGTCTCCTCTTTTAGTGGATTTCAAAACAATGTACTATAAAATAATCGTTACACACGCACTTGTGTTTTTTAAATTAAAATATAGCTTTACATAACTACACTTATGCATGCGGTTTCTCTTGAATCTTTCGTAAACTTAACCAAGTCAAAGCAAGCATTAACCGTAAAAGCAAACTTCTGAAAACATAAAATCCACATTTGGTAACATGAATTTTTGTTGATTAAACCGAGACAATAGTGACGG
>JAPYZA010004270.1:0-22104 GCA_030522685.1 Eupelmus azureus | reverse complement strand
GCATAAATTGTGCAGAAACTATGCAGAAACTATTATCAGATTAAAATTTTACCCGCAATTCTGGAATCAATCTTTGCATAAAATAGTACATTATGTGCCGAGGGCGATAAGTGGACCTTTATTGTCCTTGCCCGTGGTACATACAGTGCATTATGTAACGCAGGCACTGGTATTCGGATTTTGTTGGGCATAAAAAGCGGAGTCAAACGTCATTTTTGACATAGTAAACATCGGAAAACAATTTTAAAAATGTCATTTTTTAAATAATAATCTTAGACACATGATTTCAAAAATGACGTTTGGGCCCCTTTTGGACCCCCTATAACTTATTAAGTGCCTGGTTGCTGTGTCTAAAAATAATCTCTTTACCCCCGCTTTTTATGCACAACAAAACCCGAATATCAATGCCTGCGTTACATAAAGCACTGCATGTACCACGGACATGGACAATAAAGGTCCACTTATCGCCCTTGGTGCATAATGTACTATTTTATGTAAAGATTGATTCCAGAATTGAGGGTAAAATTTTAATCTGATAATAGCTTCTGCATAGTTTCTGCACAATTTATGCAGAAATATTCTGCAGAAATATTCTGTTGAATTTATGCAGAAATATTCTGTAGAAAATGTGAAAAAATCTGCAGAAATTATGCAAAAAACTATGCAGCAATAATGCAGAAACTATGCAGAAATTCTGGAGAGCTTTTCCATAAGGGATACCTTGCAAGGTTCCAGTAAGCGAAGACAATTCTCGACGGCCTCGTTGCCGTCGTTTTGCGAGAGCCTCTCCAAGTCCTCGATCACGCGACTTTCAACGAGGTTCACCAGTCGCGGTAAACATAGTCTATTGGCAAGCTCGAGGAGATTCAAGCACCTGGCGGACGATATTGCCGGCACCTCGTCCGTGTACAGGTAGCAGAGTAGCTTGTGAAATGTATACTCTCTCACGCCGGGGAATACAATCTGGAAAAGGAAAAAAAAATCAAGTTTTTAGATGAATGATTTTTTTATAATTTTTTGATTAATTGAATTTCATTGTGTTAAACGCTTACTATTTTTGCGCTACTTTCACGAAAATCACCAGAGAACATTGCTTTCATCATGTCACATCGCGCAGTCAAAATAGCTCTATGAGCTGGCAAGCTCCCGTCATCCAAATCAAAAACAACATCAGCAAATAATCCTAGAATCATTAATATAAGTATTTATTTATTCATCAGAAAAAATTTTTTAATGCACATAAAAAAAATAAACAAAAAACAAAATGCATTTTACAGTTTAATTGAAATCATACTTTACATCTATATTTTACATAATTTAGTTAGTATAATTAATTAATTTAAAAACTTCTGTAATGCCTTGCAATGCAACAACTTACCCTGCTCGAGACAGAGAGTCTCAAGCCTCTGTCTTACAATTTGCTTGAACTGGTTGTTCATGTCGCTATTCATATACTGTTCTCGTGACGGCATGTTGTTAAGGACCATAAGTAGTTGAGGCAGTTCTAGAAATTCAGCAGCCTGTCTAATCTCCTGTTGGCAAAAATATCATGGGTAACCGCTGGTTAAATTTGGATGTGTACGTCAAAGTTAAGATTGCTAATTGAGATTAGCCTGCTTTGGATTGTCTATTTTTTTTCGTCTATATAAACTATAATTTCTTCTAACTATAATCAACACACATGGATATATGTCGAAAAATAACGTGATTTGCTCGCTGTAAAGATACCCATGCAATAGATCATACATATGATAGTACTGGATTGATGAAGGGCTGATGCTGAATTTCAACATGTAATTGCGATTCATAGTTTAATATTCTTTTATAAATAGATACATTAAAGCGACTAATTATTTAAGTTTCGGTCAAAATGTTTAATTAATTGGTAGAAGATTGACGAAGATATATATTTTTTAATTATTTTGCAAAAAAAAAAAAATTATCCATTTTATTAGTCCTTAACCGAGTTGTCAGCTTTGGTTTTTAATAATAAGAATTGCAGCATACCTGGCTAAAAACTCGTAAGGAGTTCGAATAGGGTTATTGGAATTATTATTATTGTTATCAATTGCAAAGGTACAAAATACTCTACTCTAAAATATACAGTTATAAAAAATGTATGGTTAGGGTTTTTCAAAAATTTTTTACGGATAGATTCTATTGATATAGTTAGTTCTAAAGAATTTAGAATATTTTTAATTTTTATATAGTTTACCAAGAGAAATTAGGACTTTTACAGTTGATATTTGTTAACGTTTATACGGCATGCTTCAAATATGTCTAAAAGAAAACGAAGTTTTAATGAACGGGCATTGAGTTTTACATGTATGTGCATGATCGATGCATGAACGTTGTGAGCGTTGATCCTGGACCATAGAATACGTTCATATCAGCAATGAAAGTACGCTTCTCTGGGCCAGGATTCAATATTTTCTACACAGACAAAAAGGTTTGTAATGATGAGTTTATAAAGATTAACTATAAAAGAAGACAAAGCTGTGAAAATATTTTCTTTTTTTTTTCTTATATTTTGTAATATTTTTTACAAGGTATTTTACGACAATTCATTTCAATTCCAACTAAAATTATTATAACTTTAAACAAATTTTATATGTTTTAAAAATATTTGAAGTCATAAATAAATATGCTTCTTAGACGATTTAAAAATTTAAGCTATTCGTTTTTCACTTGCACATCTTGAATTTTTAAAAATTCCAAGAAACAATATGACTTCAAATATAAAACCTTTAGAATTCGTTTAATATCACAAAAATTTTGAGCATGATTGATCATTTATTTGAAGTAAAATACCTCATATGTATCATGAATGGAAACCATTACAATATTATGTGGTGATTAATTATCTACGATTCCCTTACGTGTATTGCATATACATTACATACCACCGTATCGTCTAACACATACATGTAGTACTAACCAGTAGAAGCCCGATAGGAGCTGTCTGAAAGAACCACAGTTATGTTAGTTGACTTTCGAAATTGCTTAACCCGCACTCTATCAGCCTAACGTTAATTTACATTCAAATTGCCCTTTTACAAATAGCCCTTTTATACAATTACCCTTTTACAATCAGTTTGATTTTAGTTGAAATAGATTTTTATTTTTCGCGTAGTTTCAAAATTTTTTTTTTTAGAAACTCGTTTGAAACTTATGTTAAGCCAATTTAAAATAAGAGCTCTTTTTTTAAACTCTAGATTGAATTAGTTATTCAAAAATAGATGTTCATTTTTCACAAATATGAAGATGACAAAGTAAAAAATGTTTTTTCTACTATTATTTAGAATATATTTTGAGAATCATAGTTATTAGAATTTTCATGATTTCAAAAATGTAGATTTGTTATTTAATTTAAAAAAATAATAGAAAACATCTTCATATTTAGTAGAATCTTGGTAAGTGGTATTCCCGTGTAATAAAGGCAAATTCAAAACTAATCTGTGTAAAGTATATATCTGTATTAAAATATACTTGTAATAAGAGTGAATAACCACTTATTAAGATTTTAACATTTTTCTTTATAACTGTAAAGTAGATAGAATCGGAAGTCGCCTTACTTTGAGATCGTGGTAACGTTTGTCCAGGTTGCCTGTATAAATGAATTGTAGACATTGTTGCATAGCTTGGCTCGTTATCAATTTCGATAATGTAACAGTTGTTGTTTGTTGATGAACGCCATTGCTATTTTCGACCTGCAGTAGCAAAAAAGAAGAATTTCGCGTATATAATTTAGTTTTTTTATATTTGAAGGTATTGCATATAAACGTATTTACCACAGTAACGCGGATACTTTGGAAGGCAGGATGATTAAGTTCTCTTGTTGCTCCGATGGCTTTTCTTTGCGATTCAAGAGTCGGTAATACTTGAAAACTTGAGCGTCTTTTAATCTGATCCCAAACCCTTAGAAATAGTGGAATTTCATTAATGTTTACTAATTTAGATTAGAAAAATAATAGGGAATTATTTATGAATCCATGCAAAAGCTAAATTGAGAATGCACTAGATTGGATTTTGTAAAAAAAAAAGAGTACGAAATAGAACGGGACATTACACGTATTTTCTTACTTATTGGTTTTGCTCTGATCGATGCGAATCAGGCACTCCGTGTCATCGTTGAAGTCGCCAACTGTCGCCTCGCCGAAAGAGCTGACCTAAAACAACATTGAACACATGTCCGTGTCATTTGCACCACTCCACAGAGCCTTTAATCTCTGAAAGTATTACGGATAACATTTTCCGCACGTACTTTTCAAGTGCATTTAGGCCATTTGGTACTTTTATAAATTTCATTCCATTTAGTTACATGAAAAGTTTACTTTTTTTAAGAAACATTTTTAAAAAAACAGCGCAGGAAACTTTTGATCTAATCATTTTAAAATTAAAAATTTAACCTTTACTGAAGCGAAACGCTAACATTGCGTCGATACGTAACAAATCGTGCAAAAAGAATATTTCAGCCTAAAAATCTTTATCCTAAAAAATTAAAAATTCAAAAAACCGCTATTCCGAATTCACTTTAACTTTGCAGCAAAAGTCCATCATCGAACTCACCATGCTAGACTCGCTGGAGCTGCGTGGCGTGTACTCCTGGACGAGCTCCATGGTGAAGAGGCGATGGAAAGCTGGCGAAGCGGCAGCGAGGAAGCAGCGATGCGCGACGAAGGTACAGTTGCCAGCGACGAGGGTGACGTCGGCGTGGTCGAGCCGCGTCCACAGGGACTTGATGTTCTCCTCGTAGGTGCTCGCAGCCAGAGTCACCTCCGGCGGTATTGGCTTTGGCGGACAAAACGGAGCCTGACGGAGTTGAGAAATCAAGAGATTAATGATGGATTTCTTTTTTTCAGGTACGAATGGTATGCTATAATGATATGTTCGAATGATATTTCTTGGCCAATTGAAGAAAGCGGCGGTATGGAAATCCGCGAGTTAGGAAAATTTACCTGGAGCAGCGGTCTTTTAACCCTTTTCAGATTGGTCATCCAGAATCTCTGCTGGCGGCGGGCGATGAGAGCCGCCCTTATGGAGTTCTCGAAGACCTCGTTGACGCCGTAGTAGGTGAAGACGCTGGTCTCGTAGTAACAGATACCGAGCTCCCTTGCGACGGCGCGCGCCTGGTCGGGCATTACCAGGTCGCTCTTTCGCGTTGCCCTGTTGAATTTTCGCTGTTAAGTTTTATTTTTGTGTTTTCTGTACCTACTTTTAAATTGTGATAATTTTTTTCGAAGGGATTGCACGTCTTGCCGTACTCGTCTGTAACTACTGATCGTGGAATCGGTAAGCATTTACATTACATATTAATGACATTTTCTGAATTATAGTTTTTGATGAATTTAACTGACGTTTTCAGTTAAAAATAATGTAAGAAAATGATTGAAATGTAGTGGCAAATAATAAATAAAAGATTAATAAAATAAAAATTATACAAATTTTGTTATTGTCTTTATCTACTTATACCTGCTCTGTAAAACTTATTTTATTCCCATCTTAACGATAATGGCTACTTATTTCCTCGAAAAAGCGCGTATAAAGTAGCATATTATTTCCCTCCTACGCCATTATTTCCTCATAGCAGTATTTTATTAGAAAACATAGAAAAATTATTGACATAATAGAATATAAATAAATAAATGGCCACAGTTACGGTGGTAATAAAGTATTGTATACACCTCGAGAGTAAAGTCAATTCTTCCCTCGGGTAATTATGTTTCGCTATCTCGCGACGCTCGGGTAGCAAACCACTATTGGGAATGATATGCGGCTTTACTCCCTTGGTGCATAATGTACTATTATATTTTTGCTATATTATTTGTTGTAAAATTCGACTGAAGTAATAGTTACTCTACTGGAAAAGTTAAATCATATTTATGTATGAATGACGCACCCAAAAAGCGCAGCACCCACATAGAATAAATTCGAATCATAGAGTTCCAAATCGCCAGTTTTACACATTAAAAAAATTGCCAAATATCGATACAATTACTCTTGAATCTTTTAACTTATAGTCTCCATTCCCTCTACGACTAAAAAATTTAGCTTTTTATAAATCGTCACAGAAATAAAAACTTACCGGACAAACGGGCTTCGATCGCGAAAGTAGCTGAGGTAGGTCTCGTCGCGGTACATGTACCGCAGATCGTTCTTGCAGCCTACCAGCAGCACCGGAGTTTGGGGGCAAAAGCGACGGATCTCCGGATACCACATCGCCTTGCAGTTTCTTAGCGACACGGGGTTCGTTATGGAAAAACATAGTAGCACAACGTCTGACCTGAAAGTTTTTTTTTTACAAAATATGGGATTTTAATATAAGCATGAAAGTGATGCAGTTGTTAAATGCAAAAATTAGGATGACTGATGAATTAAGTGGGTAATTACTTTCTCTGCTGATCTCTTTCAAATTGTCACTTTGGTTAGCATGTCGTAAAATAGTTTCTTAAAACCCTACATTTTTAAATTATTTTTTATGCTTGCGAAGTCAAATGACCTTTATCATCTAAAGCTAAAAATATGAGAACGTACATTATCAGACGTCCTTCTCCTTTCCCTTATTTAATAATGCATAATTTTTCACGGATCCAACTTGTTTTTTATCTCTTTCATATCCAGACACTACATTACACCATAAAACGATCCCCCACCAAATTCATCATCACCTCCCAACCAAACAGCTCTCTCACCTGCCGTAGGCGAATCTCCGATCCTTCTCGTGATCGCCGAACGTGTCCCATAATCGCAACGAGACGTTCACATTGTCGACAACCTCCCAGGAGCGTTCCAACACCTGCAACCCAAACAAATCAAATCCCAAACCATTACAAACAGGCCCCCCAACGCATCACCCAATCCAACAATATGCAGCTCGCCTCTCCACAGCTCTAAAATTAGCATCGCATTATCCTTTCGCCGCGCGTCGCGTGCTGGCTTTATTTTTAATCGTCGCCCATTGTGGCCGCTTGAATGCGCCCCATTGTACGGCCCCATTCGGCCTTGTTATCTATAAAGTGTCCGCTCGTTTAGCCGGAGAGCCGACGCGAGAGGGGTTCAGTGAACGCGACATCACCGGCAGCGAAAGCTCTCTCTCTCTCTCTTGGAGCTTCCGTCTGTTCCGTCTATGGGCTTCGTTTGGACGAGCGAGCATTGAGCTTGATATTTCGAGCTCGCGTGAGCGCAGCCGCCTTTATTGCAGCCATCATGCGCTTAGGGCTATTTGTGTTATATAATGGGTCGAGTGAGCTTGTTGTGGAAGGCGGATTGAGTTTGGGGAAGGAATTGATTTTTTTTTTTTGGTTGTGGTTTGGGTTATTTATAGAAGCGGAGCTGATTCGTTTTGATGGCTGGATGCTTGCATTGGTCAAGGAATGGTTTTATTTTTCTGGGCATTGTTCGGCTTGCTGCTTCGGCTGGGTGGCTACTTGCGCAATTTGAGTTTATAGCGGTTGAATAATAGTATCTGGCAAATGACGTACATCCGCGAGGCATCAATTAGATTCACGGCTTGATCAAGAACGAATATAGCCGGGAGATCTGATCGAGTCTTGAGTTCGGAACTTGGAGATTTTAGTCGCGATAATGTTATATCTGATTGTTTGGTAAGTCGGATAAAATGGTAATGGATTGCCGTGAAATTACCGTTCTATTTACTCAAGGCGTTTTAATTGTATTACTTTGTTGGTAATTGCTTTTTACAGAAAATTAACGATAAATTATTGTCAACTAAAATAATGTTGAAAATATTTTTTTGGCAGTTTTATCACGGGAACTAAAGCTTGCGATAAGTACACTTAAGCGTTCTCAACAATAATAGTTTAATCGCCTTAGGCAAAATCGTTTTATAGTATAGAAAATCGTATTATGTGACGTAAAGCTTTAACATAGTAGCGTGAAAAGGAATTAAAATTAATTATCAGAGTGAGTGAGCAAAACTGAGGATTATCTACGTTATTTTCTTTGTAACGTTAAAACGATTTCCTACTTTTCTAGTTAATTAATAAAAAATATCAACTTACTGACGTTACAGTTTCTTAATTCATAATTAATCAAAAATAAGAGAAAACACTTTATAAAACATCGATCATTAAACTAAAAACTTTCAACAAAAAGAAAATGAAACATTCACTTTTCGAACCCGCAACCTCGCAAACCTTAAAGTCCCAACAAAGTTACCAACAAGTCTAACGCTCAAGCCAGCAATAAAGTCAGCAGCAAGTGTATGCAGCCAAGCCAGCCGAGATGACATATATATATACATGTGCAACTCACGTCCTTGTAGATCCGATATTGATCGATGGCCCAGACAGTGGGCACGTGGGTGGTGAGCAGCTGCGACAGGGATACGTGCTTGTTGCAGGCACGGGCGCAGATCAGCCGGGTTTTCCCGACCGCCGTGTCGCCCACGACCACGCACTTGACCAGCTCTTGGTGGGGCTGCTCATTGTCCATCACCGCCGGCGGGCAGAGCCGTGCGCGGCCTCAACGCGGTCGCTCCGCTCCCCAAGTGGGCACATCCAAAGCCGCCTGAGTCGACTTGGGACCCTTGCACCCGGAAGCGCCGTTTTTACGCCGAGCTTGCACTCCTGATTGGGCTGATGCTGGGCTGGTTGGGTCGTGGGCTGGCTGGGCTGCTGCTTGGGCTGGACGAGGCGAAACGAGGTGGCTCGGCAGGTGCGCTTCGGCGTCAGGCTCGTGCCGGCACGACACCGACGCTGCATTCGCCCTGGGAAAGGAGGAAAGAAGATTTTGAGATTGATCGATTTGGGTTTGATGATGATTTTTTGGGAGTAATGGTTTTTGTAATTATTAAAGTTTTGTATAAGGGGATTATTTTAGTTGTTAAGGACCTATTAGAGTACTATATTGTTAAACCTTCCAACTTCTTAAGTTTTCCAACAATTTGCTGACTATTCAAAAAGAACAATGATAGATTCAAATTAAAAAAAAATTAAATTTAGTAAAATGAAGTAAAATTTTGATTAAAAATAACAGAGCTATAATATATCATTACTAATGGAAGGGGCTGCTATCCAAATCAGATTCACAAATCGGAAAAATAATTTTTTTTTTGTGAATTTGATTTATTGTTTAATTCTGGTTGGTGGGAGAAAATAAATCTCGGTATTTTCTACTCATAAAATCACGTTTAGAATGATGAATAGCGTTACAAAAAATTGAAATGAAATAAAGATAATAATTCATAATTTATTTTTTCAATTCAGAAAAATTATAGTATGAATTCGTATTTACCATTCACGAATCAATAAAAGTAAACTGTGATTCATTTATTCGATTCCAACAAATCAGATGTTGGTCCTCATTAGTTTTCGATTCACTTTTTTAGCTTTGCTAAATTTACATTTAGAACTTTCATTGATAATTACCGTACGTTAACCAAAATGGAATTTCACTTTGCGACTGATTCAAATACTTCTAAATATTATGTAACTATATTTTTTTTCACTTTTATATTCCATCAATTAACATAAAAGTAGTTGCTTTAACATATGGAATAATAAAAATTGTATAGTAATAACTTTAACCTCGTAGTTAAAACATTCATAGGCAATAAATAGTATCAAAGTGAGCTTATGAAAATTGTCCTCGTTTAACTTGGAAATTTTAATTTAGAACTTTACATGCAATCCTTACTATGAATTCTGAAAAATTAATTGTCTTGCCTTGAAACTTGTTTATAGGCCAATGAAGAAGGGTCAAAAAAAGAAAAGCGTGTCGTTAAAATATTTATACACCATCAAACTAATTAAAAAGACATACTTGCAAATGACTTTTGCCAATGATCAAATCATTTTTATTTGTATACAGTGTGAAATGATAGCTAAACAGTACAATTGAAATTTTAAATATACAATTTTATTGACCAATAAGTACGTTTGTCTAAATTCGTATAAACAGTTAAAAATTCCCACAACTAAAGTAAACCAAACGATTCTAACGACAGACATTTCCTCATTTGCCCAGACCAGCAATCCCGATTTACGGATCAAAGTCTAATTCTAACGATGCATCATTGATACCAGCGAATTATACACCTATACACATTTTCGACGAAACAGCCGAGTGAACGGATGTGGCGGCCCTCTGCGCCACGTACCTATACATAAATATATGTATATATACGTAAGCGTGTGCATGCCGCCTATTGATTTGACCCCGCGAGCCTCCGACTCTCTCGCTCCAGCGTTAGCGTCTTTCTCACTTTCGATGTTTCTTTTTGTACCTCGCGCAAAAGCGAGGAATTGCACCGGGACGATCGAAATACATGTTTTATGGCGTGCGAGGGATTCTTCATAAAATGATTAACGATTTTGGAAGAAAGTGTTGGCTGGGTCGTGGGACTTGTGAATGCATTAATTGTTGGGAATTTTTGATTGGAAAGGTTGATAGTGTTTGGTTGTAATGGTAGATTGTAAGCTTCTGGTTTAAAGATATTTTTAATTAATTTTGTACTTTGCATGTTTTTTCTTTGCACTGCTTTTGATTAAAATCTTATTTTCTCTCTTTAAGTTTTTATGCTCTATTCATAGAATATTGATGTTGCCTTTTGATTTGAAATTCAAGGGAGAAAAGACTTGGCTTATTTCATATTTAAAAGCGAGCCTTTGCCCAACTTGAACCTCACGAATCATGATCGAAATGAATTCGTTCATCGAAATTTCCAGAGGGGCTCCTCGAGTGAGTAACACTTTAACTTTCAGGACCTATAGGGCATCGATATTTTTTTACTTCTACCGCATTAAAGTTACAGATCTTTCGATATTTCTTAAAGATTCAGAATTCCAAGTACGAAGTGACCTATCTATGCTATAAAAAATCAAAATATTGATTTTAATCATATACTTCAATGATAATCTTACCAAGAATTAATCTGCTTCAGATAAACTTATCCTATATAGAAATGTTGAGTGGATCAATAATTGTATAAAAAGTAGAAGTATGCAGATACCATCAAGATAGAAAAAACAGCTTTTTGAAATTTAAATATAGCCAGTTCGATAAGCAAGTGTAAATCTCAGCTACCGAAGGGCCGATCGATCTCCCGGAGTTCATTACGAAAATAACCCTACTCTATGCCCTATATCCATCATTTATTTATAGCCAGAAAGAACTGCGAAATTTAAATTATCAAACTGCGGCAAATCCAATAATGACAGTTCACTTGATACCCACTTTTATTTATCGCCGCGAAACAAGAGATCAAACCACCGAAATCGAAAATATTCATCGTCAGCGCGCAGCAATTAAAATCACGCATCTGTCCCGAAAATTCATAAATCTCGCCACTATCTACCGTACTAATCGGAGCGCGACTTGTTGCTACACCAGATCGTCGGCGATAATAAAAAAAAATGTCAAACGGGCAAGCCATAAATTCGGCATGTATACATACCTCGAGAAGAGAACGAAGCAGACAAGCAGCAGACCAGACAGGGCAAGAGAAAAGGGGGAAAAACAAGGGCGCAGCCCAGAAAGGAGGACGAATGAAGGAATTTATCAAAGTGGATAAAGTGACAAATACGCCGACGAGGGTCTGTGAGAGAAAGAAGCGATTAATGACCCTTCCTTGAAGTTTACGCGCGCGCATCGGGGGTGGCGCATTGCAGAAACCGCCGGCGGGTCAACGGCACACGGAAAAAATGTGGAACACCGCTTCTTTACTTCGGTGGCGCGCGCACAGTGTCCGTCGCAGTCCCTGGTACTTGGAGCATCCGGACCAGGTTCGTTCTTAGCTTTGGATCCGTCTGGTCTTGGCTCCCGGAGAGTCCGGAGCCAATGAGGATGAGGGTTTTTTCTAGAGGTTGCTGGCGAGGTGGCCTACTTGGCTGGGAAGCCGGATGGGTGAGATGGATGGTTTTTAACGTCAAGGTGAGAGATTGGCTGCTGCGGGTCAATGCAACATGTGCTTTCTATGAGATTTATGTGTTTTGGGTCGGTGGGGGTGTGTTTGGTTGCGTTATGCTTTTGGTTGAGATGTTTGTATGAGATATTTGTATGGTGGTAGAGCAGGTTTCCAGAGAAGGGGTATGATTCATATCGGAATATTTGAATTATGACGACATTTAGGAAGCAGTTGGTAGTGAAGATGAAATAATTGTAAAGCGAAGAGGAGGTAAGTGCATATGCTTAAGTTGTATTATATATTAATCTTAGAACCAAAACAGAAATTAATTTGTAAGATCTCTTCGGGAACAACAGAAAAAACTTCAATACAGTATAGATCATAATATTTTATTATTAGCGTAATAATAGTAATTGATTATAACTTAATTTGAAATAGAGCTTTTTAAAGAAGTTTTCTGTTAACAATATTTATAACTTTACAACACTGTTATTCTCTTAAGGAAATGAAATGGTAAACATTAATTTTTTATCTATTTTATCTCGTACTTATAGTCTTAAGACCATTATGTATAAAAAAGAAATGCAGTAGAATATGAATCTATCGGACAAGAACCAAGGTGGAAATAAATTACTTCGAAGAAGTTATAACAGCAATTTAAATCCAATTATCAGTGCGCATTTTTAAAGAGGAAATCAAATATTTAAACAATTTTAGAAGTGAAGCGAAAACAAACATAGGATGTTTTTCAGCCATGAATACGTTTCACGGTCTTGTCAGTTCGATACAAGCATACTCTCTCGTAAATACATTATGAAAACTAAAGTAATTTCGTTAATCAAAATGAATAAATGAATTCATTTAGCGAGTGAGAAATAAATCTGATAAAATTACTTAAAATATCTAAGCTTGAAATATATCTAAATGTTCCTACGACTCTTTAATTCTTACAGATTATACTAATAATCGTAAGACGATTATGTGATCATTCATTTTTTTTTCAACTTTCAACACAGAAAAAGGGATTAGAGTGTCTGGAAAAGGGATTTCGACGAGACTTTGGGGGTCGATTTCTGACATCTAAAAATGAAGTCGGTAAGCATAGAACTTTTCTGTAAGAGGTTTACACTATCTAGTCTCAAGTATATATTATTTTCTTAAAAAATAATGTTTCTGCTATATATTTAATTGCTTATAACGGCAAAAGGAATTAGTATTAGCATAATAAACAAAAACTTAAATGAAGACTTCCTTCTAAACTAATTATGACTTTCGTTTCTAAAACGGCAAAAAAGAGACATCATTTTTCAAAAAAATAATACATATTTAGATAAAATTTTATCCCTTAGAAAGAAGGACCTATTTGTGAAAGTGCAAAAAAAAGACCAAATGATCAAGCGATTGCAAGCATGGTTCAATAATTTAGATTAGTTACGAGATTAGTGGTAGATCAGTGCAAAAATTGGAAAAATCAGTAGTCGAGTAATCAAATTCTCCCAATATTACTCATCTTCATAAGAATTTTACATATCACATCAAATGCGAATATAATCCAAGTCTAATTTTCTAATCGCAACCCTATCCACATATCCCAGCAATAAACCACAATTTCTCCCAACTTTCAACACTTCAAAAAAGCTGCCACTCTCCACTTCTAAATTCCCAGACTTTTCCACTCTCCCAATCCCGTTAAACTAAAGCCCCCGACTCTTCTCTAAGGTCGTACCTTCTTGTAACACAATACCTTCCACTCTCCGCTTGCAAAACTGCGTCTGAAAGCCCTTCGACTCTCCTTAAATCCTCAGAGCAGCGAGACAGCGCTACCTATATATTGGCACATCGAGCGCCCTTTTTCCTCTCGGCACCGGCGAGGTCGTCGCTCCCTCGCGGCCCGCCGCCGTCTCGTTGTTTTTTCTCTCGCGCTACTCCCGATCCCGCGCAGAAGATCCAAGAGAAAGAGAGAGAGAGGAAGAAGCCCCGAGGAACTTGCTCGTATATAATCAAGTCTGGAGGTGCGCGCTGGCAATCTTATCGGGCCTGAGAGAAGCAAGTCGCCCTCGTGGGGGCGTTATCTTTTGTGAGCGCTCGCGCAGTTGTTCGCACTGGGAAATGGAATTGCCGACGCCTTCGAATTTGCGACGCGCAGTTTGCTGATGTTAACTTCTACGACTGTGTTTGGAGAATGGGGATTGTTTTTTTTTTGGCTTTTAGTGACGCGCTTGGTGGAAGAGTGAGGGAGCTCGGTGATGAATGTTTGATTGAGATTTGGATTGTAAAAGGAGTGAGATGGGTGTTTGAGTTTGAATGCAGCGAATGAAATTGAAGTGATTGTTTGAGGTTGTGTAGGTAATTAACAATGAGGATTTAGTTTAAATAATGTAGTTCCTTAATTTGTGTTGCACAATATATAGGAGACTGTAGGTTAAGTCTGGGTACTTTTTTAGAATTAATCTCCAAGAAGAAGACAGATTCCATAAAATGTATACCCTTTGTTGTTAGTAGTCTTTGATAAGCCTTAAATGAACAGAAAATAAAGTTGCTTAATCTGATCAAAAATTTAGATGTGTAGTAAAATATGATTTCTAAAAAGTGATAAAGAAGCCCGTTTAATCAGACAGCGAAGATAAAACTAGATGTCTACAACGATGGCTCTAAATAGAAAAATCTTATCTCCTATACATAAGCACAGAAGATAATTTTGCATAAAAAATAAGATTTTGTATTTTGAAACGTCGACATAATATTACAATAGTTCGTCTAAGAAAGTTAATGACTCTTTTCACATACTATGAGTTGGTGCAGATGAATATAGCTATCTTTGTTAATTTTATGAACAGATTTAATTATTGTCTACTTATAAAAAAAGCAGTTTTTAAAAATTGTTATTTATTCATATTTGTATCAGAATCCTATTTGAAAGAAAATATTATTATTTACACCTACATTAATATCACCACTCGTCGTTTTGATTATTGTATTTATAGTCCCTTCATGAATAAGGCTGATCTTATTAAATCGATATGATCGATAATTTATCAATGAGCGACTACATTATTCTGTTATTATTTTGACCTTCAAGGAAACCACGACAACAACGCTCCCAAGTAGAAAAATTTTTTAGCTAAAAAAGCCATTCAATGTTTTCCAGCCCTGCCCATTCATTTGATGCCACCACGGCCACGTGTTAGTATACTCTTCCGTTCCCTGAGGACAGAAAAAAGTTACACGTGTAGGCGCCGATTTTCGAAGAAGCCGCTGCTTTCCTCACCACGGAAGCCATGATAACGACAATAACAATCGTAGGAGGATTCTACCGTTTCGAAATACAGCATCAGATAATAGGAGGAAGCTGAGAGGGGTTGTTTCTTGGAAAAGATGTAAAAGGGATTTATCTTCGTGCGGTGCTATCCTCGGTGTATACCAAGAACTTTCTGTGCTACATATATGCGTAGTGCATTATCAAAGTGGAAAAGCTGTGTTCCGGTAAATAAAGTTCATGCTTTTAAATTAAGGCGATGATACTTTTTCCTTAATAAATTTGACATACAGAGCGCAAGCCTAAAGTTCTAATTAATAAACAATCTTCTTGCAATAGAAACAAAAATGATCAAATAGCAATCACTTAAAATATTCTCCCAAGCATAAAATTTAATTTTCTTTAATGCAGACACTGCGCAGGAACGTGCGATTATTGACCGAGAAATTGCAATTTTGAAATTGCCAGTGCGCCGTGCGCGCGATCGAGTGAACAACAGCGGCGCGCCGCACAATTAGAAACAATGCTCGCCTTCCTTCGTCCGCTAATTTCTGTCTCGTGTTCAGCGCGTGGATTCTTACGTCAGTTCTGATTGTTTTATTTCTGATTAAAATGCATCTTTTTAAGATAAAAAGTCGAGTCTTTTGTTCACTGTAGAAAACAAAAATATTATTGTATAAACAGTATATTATTTTTCTAGAAATCAAAAGAGTTGGTCAGTCCGTAATGACCAGCACGTGAGCTGAAATGTTCCTTTTTTTCTCTTTGTTATACGTATACTATTTTTCGCTACTACAGTAAGACCGAAATCACCATTTTTCAGTTCTCGACTCGGAAACAAAAGTGGCAATTTCAGCCCACTATGAAAAATTTTTTTAATTTACAAAGGATATTATTTTGTGCTGAATACTTTAGTAACTAAATCTTCCTTATTCAAAATGAAATTATTGTTATTCGATTAATAAAACGATCAAAGCAAAAACTTAGTAATCTTTAAAACTGTATATTATAATTTAATTCTGACAATTCTGAATACCAATGTCCTTACAACAATGAGTACACAGTCGTTAGTTTTTTTCCTTTATTGCAGCTATAAAATCCCAACAATGACGTTTCACGTGCTTCTCGAGCGGAAATGCGAGTTGTCTCGCTCTCGTGCAGTTTGATATTCACGTGTTTCGCTCGCACATGCGCACACTAAATTGGAGCGTGGGTTGATTGGACGAGGAATTAGAGTCGGCGTACGAGAAGCGCAATGCTCTAATGTTTGAAATCAAGAAAATAAACATTCTGAATTAGAGTTTGTTTGATTTTGGAAATATTTGAGTTTTAAATACGTTGTTGTAGTTATGAAGATTTGAAGAAAAAACTTGAAAAATAGTATTGAAAAATATCTGCACTGATAAAAAATATCCTAATTGTAAATAGAATTCAATAATAAGTGTAAAATAATCTCGGGTTACGTTCTACAGAAATTTTCTTGGCGTGAAAAAATAGCCTTTTCATATAGAAAAAACCACTTGCAGCAAATTTTGAATAAAAAATAAACCTAAGTGGAATTTTCTATATCTTACTACTGATAGTCCCACGTAGGACATACATATGCACATATTAAACACCACATTTTCTTTCTTACTCATCCTAACACTAATACCATTACGAGTTCCAATGTCAATACAATTCAGGAATCAATACTACTTAATTCTCGTTTAATCCATCAACTAACTTTATCCAACCTATCTTTATCATCTCGCATTCAGATTCTTCCTACCTCCAACTTTTTCTCCCAGCACATAACCAACCAAACCACAACCTAACAACATTCCAAACCCATCCTACGAATCTTCCAGCTGAACACACATCCAGCAGAAACGCAACGGCAAAGAAAGACGATCAATTGAACGGAGCAAGTCTCGGTGATTCGCTCGGGCGCGCTCGTCGATTGACAGCAATGTCACGGAAATATAATACGCTCAGAGCTATAGCCGCGCTATGAGCACATACAATACACGCCGATATGTATATATGCTTGCGTAACATTGGCGCTTAGAGCTGATATGTAGTATGGCGCTAGCAAATGCTTGCAAGCTGGGCCGTTCGTTACGCCCGACGAGCTTTATGTTTCTTGCTTTTAATGATGAAATGAATTTGTTTTATGCCGGGGTGATGAGTATGTGGCGATGTGTGTGCGAGTGTGTATGTGCGATGGTAGTCAAGGTTAGATCGATGTATGCGCTGGAGCGAGGCTTTAAGGGGGAGTCAAAAAATTGCTGCGGGAATTATTAAAGTACGGCAGCGAGTGTAATGTGTAGTGGTGAAAATCCGAAGTCGTTCTTACTGGTATTAATAAAGGCTTCTGCGAAAGAATTTATCTGGATCAAGGTGAGTCAATTGTAATGTTTGTTTCAATTTTTTTTAATCATTTAAAATTTGTCGGTATTAGTAATATATTTGCTTGTGTTTAATTAACTTCTAAATTGACCAAATCTTTTTCATAGATGAAAATCCTTGAAGCGATGGGCTAAGCTTTCAACTATGATAACAAAGAGGCATATGCATGGTTTATCAACAACCAATACGAAATTTTTTACTCAATGAGTTGTACTAATAAAAAAAAATATTAATGCTGCTGTAGACTACCCTTAATTTAAAAAAAAACCCCAATCATTCGACACCTATAACAAAACCAATCCTGTCATAAAATAGCCATACGTTCACAGACGTACTAACATAAGCCTATATACACATCTTCGTGCGCACTGCTTCGCAGCCACGTTGATCTGCCTGTTTACGTCTCATGGCGCAACCTGCGCCGTTCTGATACTTTTGTACCAGGAGAAGGCAGCATCCGAGTCAATTAAATTACCGACGAGAAAAAAAAACAAGCTTGAAGAAGCTCAGAAACACGCGCTCTCGCCTATACTTAATTGACCTGCTGCAAACTGTCACGCACTCACTCTTAATTTGTGTACCGGACAGTTCCTAGAAGAAGAGTTTATATTTAGACAGACCAATGAAGATGTTGACAATTGCATACACGCAGTTATGTGCGATTCTCTCTGTACAGAGGTCGAAGGATTGGATGGGGCTGTCAATAGGTGGTTATACGGATAGATTAGCTTGTTGTTTATTGTAGGTAATAATTTGAAAACTACATTTTTTGATTAGATGGGTGAGTTTGTTAACATCTATGGGAAATTGAGCTTTAATCTACTATAATTATACTTTTATGAATCTATAATCCTAAAAGTTTTATCTATATTTTCAATAATTAGTTGGAATTCTAAATGCATTTTTAACATCATTTGTCAAGATGTAACTACATATTTTGATCCAATGCAATACAACAATGCCAGAAGATTTTAACTACGTGCGGACGTTTGCATCCGAACGAAGCGGAAATTTAAAGTTAATGCGAGATTAAAATCACTCTCTTGCTCGTGTAACAAGCAGTATTGCTTGACACGACACGTACAAAGCTTAAATTGATGATCGTTCTTGGATTCAAGTGTGCGAAAAATCAAATATAGCGCACCAGGTCAAGATTAGATACTTTCAATACTGTTTCGAGAAAGTAAATTAACTTCATCAGTTACAATCACTTTTTTGTCGAACAATATTTTTTTAGTTAGTTAACGTAAAGTAGCACTTTAGGCACGTTGTGAAATTATTAAATGCAATTTACACCCATTGTATAAAAAAAATTATTCGACACATCTGCGAATGACTCTTAGCCAATTATCACCATCGTACGAGTATCAGCTTATTCGCACTTGTAACAAAATATACTCTTATTTTTGCCAAAGCTTTTTTGTCAGAGCGCATGCAATATCAAGCTTTCGCACGGAGTGTCAAAATATTACAATGCGCATAGTATGTGATTCGTGATCGAACGTATTTCATTTTAACCCCCGTGTAAAGTGCAGTTATACGTTAATGTATCAATACTACTCTGTCTAATCTAGTTTTACCTCATGTACTATTTTTATGTACCATTGTTGGTAATGCGAGAATGGCAAGTTTCGCAAACTGTATACCTACTAGAAAAGTCAAATTTAACACACGGAATTAAAAAAAAATTATGTTCATTACTCTAATAATACTATTAAAAATATGTTAAAATGGCGAAATTATTACAGAAAATTGTTCAGGAAGGTTAAACAAGTAAAAATTCATGTATAATCTTGAAACGTATAATTTCACTTTTCGAAGTACGTAGCCTCAATTATATAATTGCGGTTTTAACTTCTGTTATTACTCTGTGTTTATTTTATCAAAGCGCTCAATGCCCAAATGAATGCACGACATAACTCTTATGAACTTAAGCTTACTGCACGAAATAAGAAAAAATTATTTTTGTTGCATTCTTACATAACATTTTTATAGGTATAAAGAAATATAAAAATGTATATATTCTTTTGTAAAGTGATGATTATTAGTTAAATAACATATTTTAATACAATGTTTGAGCAGAAACTACCATATTGTCTGTTAAAGCAGTAAGAAACTGCCAAATCAAAGCAAAAAAACGATAAGTACACAGTTAAAAATTTTTCGTTATTTTGTTCGTATTTGACAAAAAGGAAATTGTTATGAAAATTTTAAGTCTATTTGACAAAAAAGATTGTTTTTTTAAATGCTTTTGTCATATACTTATATTACGAGAACTTTACGTGAATTTTAAAGAATTACAAAATATTTTTAGCTGTGTAAAGTAAAATTTTATATAATTATAGTTAATTGGCCTGCAATTACCAATTAGGTAAGTACTTCTTTTATTTTATCAGGCTGCTCTATAATTTCTCGGACAGTAAAATTTTCGTATTGGAAGATTTTTTTTTTCATACAAAGTCGTCAGAACAGAGATAATAGAATTATAATTTTTGTATGTATTCTACATTTTACAACAAGATGTGGATTACTATTTAAATAAGGTCCCAGCTGTTTTACACTAGTAGACAAAAGTAGCCAAAACACATTATTATTATTTTCAAATACTATCGGTAAAAACTACAACACGCAATAAGAAATATATTATAAATCATTTCAAAAGCATTCCAATCGAATCCAAAACAAAATTTACACCTACAATAAAAAAATACTCAATCACCAAAACCAAGCATCCCGAAAACATCAAAATTCTGCGCAGCAGAAATTCCCCCTCACAGCTTCACCGAATCGCAATAACTGCGCCTTACGGATACTCCCTCGTCAAGAAGGGAGCTCTCGGCGCAGGTAGTAGAACGAAATTTACGAGAGTCAAAGAAGGCAGCGCGGGCAGGACATTTCGCAGGACGACGACGCTTCGCATCGATCCGTGAGAAGGGCGAGAAAGGCCGAGATGTGCAAGCTGCCTGCGATATCCCCGGGGACGAGCATTCGTTTTTGTATTATTATTCCTTCGTCGTTTGCGGCGATTGCGCCACGGAGTGCAACTGGCAGCAATTTGCTGGGTTCCGTGCGAGAGTCCCGTTTTGCCGCGCGTTAGCGATACGGATGTGTTTTGGATAATGCGGATAAATGGAATAGCGACGTTATAGTGTGGCGCGAGTGGATTGAAAGCAAGCGATGAGGTGGCTGGGAAGGGTTGGTTGGGTTGTGGGAGGGGGTTGTTGTGCTGGGTGAGGAGTGGATGCTGGGGAGGTAGTGAGGGATTTTGGGGGTAAAGGTATTTGGTTAGTAATGGAGGTGTTAGGAAGGGTTAGACGATTAAAACAGTTGAAGGAGTGTAGTTAGAAGAAAAAGTGAAAATTTGATGATATTCAAAAAATTATTCGATAAAAGTCAGAGAAAACTAATTGTTTGAGAGACATTGGGGTAAAATACTTGCGATCGATTGTATGCAAATTTTCATGTTTATTACCTAAATATACTGCATTACATATATAAACACCTGAAATTTAATCATTGCATTTATGATCATAGATAATTTTGAAGTCTTGTTTTCTAAGTTAATTATTGTAATAAAGTATTATAAAAATGTCTTGATCATTAAGATTCATTAAATATTCTTATGCAAGTATTTTGTAAAACTTGTAACTATAGTTAAATTTTCATTTAAGATAATATTCTGTAATTCTGGTACAATAAATTAAAATTTTAGATTTCCATGAATAATTTTTTCATTCCATTGAATTTTTAAGTTCTATTGTAATAACTCTTTTGAATCGATTTTCAATAATATAAGCTGCTTTCATTATACATAAGAACGACTACTGAGTTCGTTTGATAAAAAAAAAGTTTAGAGTCTTGCGGTGGTCATATAATCTACTCAGAACATATACGACTTTTAGCCTTTAAAAAAACATTGAAATTTGGCAAAAAATCAGCGTTATAGAAGCAAAGATTTATTTTAAATAGAATGTAAAGTAGTGATCAAATATTATTTCTTTTCTTCTTCTTTTATCTGACTTCTTTTATGGTATAACAATGCCTACTAGCCCCGGTCTCTCCTATAGCAAAAAAGGTTTTTTTAATTAATGCCATTTTTAACATATACAAGTGGTTTGGCTATAATCATGATTGAAGACGATAAAATTTAATTAGATCTAAGTTAGATCTGATCTAAAATACCGGCTAAGTTTTGGAATGCATGATTGCACACAAAACTACTAAAAACTAAAAAATCATTAAAACTTTGGAGACTAAAAGTATCGAACATACCCTAGTAGAAATGATTCCATTTAATGGCTAGTTAATCCCTAGTAAAAATGGATTCAATGCTATTTCTCAACCTCTAACCATTTTAAATGGGTAAATTTCTACCAGGGTCAGTTTTGTCTTATAGACATAAAAAAAAGGAAAGTAAAGCAAAAAAAAAAATATATAACTTACAGCATAGACAGAAGGATCTTTTCTTTATTACCCTTTAATAAACAAACATTTGAGACCCAACCAGCCAAGATTCGCTCTTCAACCACAAATCTTAAAGTAACAAAATCACGGCTAATCAATAAAAATAACCGCTTCTCAAAAAAACAAA
>JAPYZA010004269.1:0-14527 GCA_030522685.1 Eupelmus azureus | reverse complement strand
TGTTCTTTTTCAACTAAATAAACTCTTAATTTAAAAGTACCCAATCAATGCATAATCTATTTTTACCACTAAATCCATTACTAAAACTTACCGTTAGGTTCAGTTCATTTTACAATTAATTCATTACTTCTCCCTCACCAAACCTGCGTCTTCCATACAATCGCACACTACATACTGGACCTTTTTAAAAGCAACCCCTTCGAGCTCTCGACCCTCTCTCCCCTCAGTCCCGAAGATGGCAATCATTAACGTCCCGATGGAGAATAATCAAGCGAGAATTATCCAGCCGACGCTTTTCTCTTGCTCTCTCACGGCTCCTCGACGACGGGCCTATATACGCTCCTGTACATCCTTCATCCGAGCTTATGTTAATTCCGCGCTTGCCGGCGAAAACAATTGAGAGCTAATCCCAGACAAATGACTGACGCGCGCGCGCGCCTACTAAAAGGGCGCCACTGCCTTCACCTTCTCCCGGCTGTGGCGGACTTAAAATTCGTCGCGTTTCACTGGGAACGAGGCTGTGTCTATTTTCTTGGAAGTGAAGGAATTTGGATGGTAGGCCGATTTGGAGAGTACAGTGTCTTTTGCGAGACATGATTATCACTTGGTTTGAGAAAGAATTAGGGAGTTTGAGTAGAGTATTGGTTTTTGTAGACTGATGGGTGATCTTAATGGAGTAAGATGAAAAGTAGGTTTTAAATCGTAATGACTGATCGTTTATTATTTTACTGAGATTAATGGTTAAATATTACTAATTATAAGTCTGAAAAACTGAAATTCACGTACAATGTGTGATGAAATTACTCATTTTATGTCCTTATGCTTGTTACTGAATTAAGTGACATTCTACCTGATCTTTCCCTCTTTTAAACTGAGAATTAAAGAAAAAATGTTTTAGTATCAAAATAATGAAATGAAAATCTTTTAAGTAAAACGAGATACATACTAGTTCGTGTTAAACCATGAAGCCTGGCAATATCGATGTTAAACCGCATCCTCAAATCCCTATCTTCGGCCCCATCTTCTTGAGCGTCTTTACGTATCTATGCAGACTATATAATACCAGTCTCATCAACACCGTATCTCCTTCCAAGAGACTCGATCACCTTCATATCCGAGCTACCCCACGTAAGCCCTTTAACGAGATCGTTCGTTTATACAAAGCCAAGTTGCTCGGTGCGGTGTCACGTGCTAATACGAAATACGACGTTCTTTGAATAAATGTAAATTTAATTTACTACTATAATCGTTATTTAACAAATATAAATATTAATTACAATTTTAGCTTGTACTATCGTGAATTATAATGAGACTTATGCCATGTTAATAAAAAAGTTTTTTTTAAAGATTATTAGAGTTTTAATATAAATAAAATACTTCTAAGGTTCATCATTAATGAGATGGAAAAAATTCGATATTCTTATCCACTTTAAAAGTATAAGTATTTCAAAATTTTTTCTCACATAACAAAATGGTGCAATACAAACACTAAAAAACAAACATGCGCCCACATCAACCTGATAAATCAAATTAGCTTGAAAAAAGCCACAGAAGAGCAACAAATTTTCATTAAACGCGAACCCCGCCGAAAAAAAGGCTAAATAAATCCAGACTAAAAGCACCTTCCACCTCAGCCATCTAGCCTGCGATGCTTAACAAAATTTTCTAGTCTCTCACTCTGTCCTCTATGCGCTTCGTGTACATGCACATACTCACATACACTCATGCATACACATACATTCACATACACTTGCATACACACACAGGCGCGTGACTCGAATTTCCATTTCGAGCGGCAACAATTCTCATGCGTAATGAGCTTAACGTTCGGGGCGCCGTTAAAAGCGGACTTTAGCCCGCAGCGGCGGCGGCGTCCCAAGCGAGCCCTCGAAATCGATTTCACGCTAGAGAGCGCGATCCAAGAAAAATCTAACATCGAAACGCGCGCACCGCCCGGTTAATCCAATATATCGCATTCGGCCCGCGATCGGCTCATAATCGCGCTCTCCTCTCTCTCTCTCTCTCTGTCTCTCTCTCTCTCACTCTCTGTCCGCGTCGAGGTAAAATTGAAATTGATCAATAGGCAGACGCGGCGCATAGTATAGTGTGCAGTTGTGCGTCATTAGCGGGAACAGCCGAGGCTGGGTTAGCTTTCTCCCTCTGTCTCTCTTTTGTTCGCGTCCGAGCGGGACGAATTCGGACGGATTGATACGAGCGAGCGTTTTGCCAGCGCGACCGCCGCGTGTGATCGGCGATGTGTTAAGGAGAGAAACGCGGACGTTGGCATACCGCTGCTGCGCGCGTTGCGCGCGTGGTTTCGTTCAAGGCGAGATATTTTGCGTGAAATCATTTGGGATTTTGTAGTAGTTGGTTTTAGAAGGTTTTTTCTTTGGAATGTGATAGCTCCGTAATATTTAAGATGTTTTAAAAATCTGTTTGATTGAATTGAGTAAGACTTGTATCATACGATAATCATAGAGATGCAATTCGTAATTATCAATTTCACCAAATGATTGCGGTCTTGCCATATTTCGCTGTTACTACTTAAATATTCCTATCTCTTCATCACGTTCTAATCCACCCGACGAATACTTTCCAAATCAGTCTCGCTTCGATCCTATTCCTTGCAAACTCTCCACCTCTATTCCTCCGCCCGCAGCCAGTCCAGCCTTCTCCGCGTTTTCCCTTTCAGCCCCCCCTTGTTTTCGCTCCTGTTCTCGTGGGCTCGCGCGCTCGCGGCCGGCTTTGTCGGTGCTGCCCGGCGCGTGTATACAGAGTCGTACACAGCCGGCGCTGGCGCGAAAGTCGCTATATTGGCTTCGGGCGCGCCGCTGTTAGAGTATCAGCCTCGGTACCAGTCGCCGAAGGATTGCCATTAAAAGTCGAAAGCGCCGCGCCGCTCTGCGTTTTAAATGCTTTCAATATGCGCCCACGCGTGCGCCTCGATATTCTGCACTTCATGGAGTTTGGCTCTGCTTGTTTTTTATTGTACGCTTTTTCCTTTTGGGTTTATCGAGTGTTCTGATTTTATTTTTTTGGAGGAGGACATATTGGTTTGCTGAAACTAGATTTTATTGTAAATTGTCTTTTCAGTCGCGTTTACAGTTAGGTGTTATTTTGTGATGTAATATAGGATGTTTAATCTGTAGAAGTTAAAGTTAATGGAATAGCTGCACACGTAAAATAATAACGTTAAAATAATACCTACATACGTATGATAGACATACTTTTTACGGAAAAAAGTAAATTAAAGTTTAAATTATATACGATTGACGTGTTTTTCAACGATAAATACTCAAAAGAAGAGAACCAATAAGTTCACGGATTTTGCAGATTGTTTTCTTAAATCTTTCTTGATCAAAATAAGATGTGCTTTGATGTCTTGTTACCTTAAGCTAAAAAAATAATAATAGTAATAAAATTAGAGAAAACAAAGCTTCAATTTTCCCTTCTCAGAATTCTAAAATATTAATTTGGGCCAAAGCTATGATAGCTGAATTTAAATAACGAAAAATCATCTTAATTCCAACCAGCGAATATTTGCAGCTGAGCTATCCAATTCTGTTACACGCTCGTTGTACTGATACAGGTAAATCATCGCAATCAAAAACTAATACCGTAAATTTATAGCGCTTTATTTGATGCTAATTTTGCACCTTAATTAGAAATTTATCATTGGTAAAGCTATCGAGCTATCAATCGTTGCACTTACGCAAGCTTGCGGCAGCAGTGATTCATTGTATCTTCTGACCTATTTGAGATCATCTATTCAAACGATATTTTTAGCTCTATTTTGTCGCTCTAAGAATATAAAATTTGCAATTGTCAAAAATTATCCCTCAACGCGTCAACGCCAAAAATCTATCCTCAGTAAGGGACACATCACATCAGCTAGAAAATTAATTTTATACTGCCCAGAACAAGGATAAAAAAATACACTTCGTAAAGTGCAAGTTTGGCCCAACGATGCCTGGCAAGCCACGAAGATATAGACTAGCGTGACTGCAGACTTGGCGCGGCGTGCGCTGGCTCGCCGACGGCGGTGGCGGCGGTGAGGAATCTCGCGTGGCGAACCGCCCTGTGGCCACCGCTTCGACACTAGCGCCGTTATTATTTCTGATCTGGCCTTACTCGCGTGAGCTGCCGTCGCTCTCTTTTCCCTCCTCGCTCGCACTTTCTGGAGTATTAATCGTCTTAGTCTATTCACGCGATTTTTTTCGTCTTTTAATAACGAGATTTTTTCGTTCAATCGTTGCGCCTTGGATCATTTTATCATTATTTACTATAATTTGAATCGTATGCTGAAAATCGGCTGAATTATGTACTTTTGGGTAACTTTAGTGAAATTTCGTATTTTATCAAAATCTAATCACTATTGCCAAACGATCCATTATGTTTATATACACACTCAATGCAATCAACGTACGACTAAATTCTCATCGCGATGACGTCAAAAAATTAAAAAAATTCAATTTCTCTTCTCTGTAACCACTCCTCCGCAAAGCTCGAGCACCAACCCAAGAACCCACACCCACCAAAAAAAACACACACCATGTAACTGGCGTCCAAGCTCAACAAAATTTGGTGGTCCACGAGGCAGAGCGGTGGGAGGCAAGTAGCGCGAGGTCCGCCGAAAGTTCGCTGTGTGTAACGCGGTTATCAGCGCGGAAACTCCGTTAAACGAGTTAGCCTCGACGGTAATGTATCGAGAGGCTGCGGGGGAGGGGTGCGAGCCGGCGTGTACGCCAGCTGCGGACCATCTGTCCGCAGCACGGGCCGCGCGGTCCTTTTATTATGATAAAAAGCCGGCGCTCGTATATACGTTGTTTGCCGAAAATTCGGGGCATCGGTAAGGGCTTTATCATGGCTTTACCGGAGCTTTTTTCGGTAGGTGGCTGGAGTGAGAGGAATGGGGCTACGTTGCTCCTCGTTATTTTCTTTTTTGTTTATGGAAATTTTGTCTGGAATTATTTTTAGATGGTTTGGCTTATTTGATAGTTCTATTTCTGAATTATTAGAAATTAGTCCGGCATGTTTGTGCATCATTAATGGCACTTGCATTATTTGAATTATACATGTAATGGACCACGAAGCAATTGAAGAAAACATAATTCTCGTATAGTTTTAATAAGTGACTTTACAGATGAGTAAGAGATGAAATATCATATGCTCCTTTGGAGCAAAGTCTATTATTCCCTCGGACGATTTCACTTTACTATATGCGCAAAAAAGCACTTTACGTAAAATGCAAAATTCTTAAATGCAATTCACACCCACTGTATAAAAAAATATTGTTCGATAAATGTGCGAAAACTGATTCTCGATTCAGGCAATCAGTCCCCTTGCGCGAAAATCAACTTTTACGCACTTATTTGAAAAAACTAATATTTCGACGATGATTTAAATTTCTGGAATTTTGTTTGATTGTTCTAGGGAAAAGCTTCACATTGACGATAACGGTGTCGACGACGCCACCCCAGGTCGCCACCTACGCCAAAGCCATCAAGGTAACGGTCGACGGGCCGCGCGAGCCCCGATCCAAGACCAGTGAGTATCACTGTAAGCATTATTATTTTTACTTAAATTTACTTACTGCTCGATGTTGTATTATATTTTTGTATTTATAACAAAAAGAATGCAATGAGTAATATATGACTATTAGTAATGATGAGTAGTACTTTGAGAAAAATATTATTTAAGTATTTATTAAGAAATACAAGTACTATAAGTATGAGAATTTGATAAAATATATTGAAGTACTTTTGTCATCATTGTTTATTATTTCATATAGCAATAGAGTATATTAAAAAGGATATAAAAAGACGCGATGAGATCATTGCCTTCTTTTCAGATTACAATTTGTATGAAAATATTGTTGTGTGCATGGCCTAAGGAAATACGACGATAAAAGATTTATACTTCGTTTTATCAAAATGAATATTAAAGTTACTTTCAATTATTGTGCAAATTACAAAGAAGTGATAGAAAAGTAGTAATCATTTTGCAAGAAACCCAGACCAGACGGTATACCGAAGCAAAAAGAAATAAAACGATTTTCTTAGAAAGTACAATGAATAATTGTTAAATAACAAAACTCATATACTGTAAACAATGTTACCTACAATATTGTTATTTTATTATCACCATTGATTGCAAAATTTAAAAATATTATATTTCATTTTGCTTGGGTGTATGATTCTTTCCAAATTTTTTTCTTCAGTAATAGATGGAGTACAAGTATAATTTACATAAATATGTTTTAGCTTTCAATTCAATTCAGCCAGATACTTTTAAATTAAAAAATTTTTAAAAGTTCACAAATACAAAAAAATTCTGAGAGTTACAACTCTTTTTCCCCATTTTCTCCTTTCTCTTCATTTCCGACGGCGATGCCTCATGTGCGGTTTGCCCGGAGTCGTAAGGCGCGCGGGCGCGGACTTTGCGAGAAACTTCCGACTTCCCGCGATGGCCATTACTTATAAAGTGCGGTGTGCGAACGCTCAGCCAGCATTGATAAAGGGGCGTCCGCGGACTAAGGAGATATCGTCCTCCCTCGCAGCCTACATAAGTTCGCCACCTTGGCGCGACGCGCTACATAATTACGCGACGAGGGCCGCCCTTGGGGTGACTAAACGTCGTCCCATTTCTGCATAATGCACGGCTAGTAACGCGGCACTTTGCCTACGTGAATGTATTGGTCTGACTGTCTATGTATGTATGTGTGTATGTGTGGGTGTGCGTGTGTGGAACCGTGCGTGCACACAAGAGTCTATATGCGTGTATATATATTCAATTTCTTGGAACCTATTATCATTGCGTGTAGTGTGATTGTACTTTGAGAGATTGTTGATGATTTGGCAGAATTTTTTCCGGTTTCAAAGTTTTTGTTAACAGAAAGATTAAAGGAATTTGCGATGAAACTTTTTTTTACATTTTCAATTAAATGAAATTAAGTGTTGCGTAATTTATTCATGAAAATTGGGAGTGTCACATTCTAGAATTAACTAATAAGAATTTAGGACAAATTCTGCGTAAACATACAAAATAAATTGTTAAGTGCAGTTTGATGTATCTTCAAGATGTAAAGTATCATAAAATATTCAACTTAATGAACTTTTAATTTTTCATATTTTATTGATTTATCTATAGTATAAAAAAAAATATAAATAAATGATAAAGTTTATTTAATGCCTTGAAGCTTGTTAATTCAAAAAAATATACTATGTGATTGCAATTATATAATATCTCTAATTTATAAATTTTTCACAATTACGACAAATTATAAAAAGAATATTTTTTTCACTTCAGCTCACTAATTCTAAAAATACTTATTCAACTAAAATGTAACAAAAGCACGAGACAAAGAGCAAAAAAGAGATATATACTTTTGCATAGAGCTTGGGGCACAGTGCGCGCTTTCGACCACATCCGCCGTCTTGGCCGTCGCCGCATCTGGGCGGACCACCCAACGCTCGTAATTCTCCCCTTATGACACTCTTGGTTTATCGAGAAAGCGCGCCCGAAAATTTTCCCGTCTCTCTCTCTCTCTCTCTCTCTTGCGCACGGCACACATGAATAACGGCATCTCGTATGCGATGACGTCGTATAAATTATTACCACAGGCAAATGCCTACAAGCAGAGCTACACCTAACACTGACTTGCTAATTTTCATTTAATATAGGTTTAATGATTTATCATTTAACTTTTTATTAACTTCGAATAATCTCATCTGTTGTTTTTGTTTTGAAGAATTAAAAAATTTAATACTTTATAAGCAATTTTAAATTAAAACTAATTTATTTTTAACAACTTAAATTATTAATTTTAATTATCAAGTTTTAGAAAGTTTTTAAACGAATTAAAAAATTCAATGAATAATCTTCTAAAACAATAAGAAATATAGATTTCTGTGAAATTAAACAGATAAAAAGAACCAGAGGTCAGCTCTTTTGATCAAAAAGAATGCGGAACCTTTTATTCAGCGTGCTCTTGAAATGTTAATGGTTGTGCCTTGCTAGTTACTCCATTTTAGGAAAATGGTTTATTTAGCTTAAAGATTTTAAAGCCAGCTCTGCGTTTATTTCTGTCCTAGATTTACGAGCTATTTCATTTACTACTAGACTTTGAAGTAATCTTTGTGAATATCTTTACGGAGCGAAATAGATGAAAAGAGCTTTTCTATTTCAAATTTGAGCTGATTCAGCAAACAGCTTTGACACAAATGATTTTGTGCTTAAAATATACAACATTAAAAAAAACGAATACAAAATTGTTCATACCTCTTCTATTCTGTTAGTAAATAATTAAACAGTATAGAATCGATAAGAATAAAGTTTCTTAAGATTATCCATTTCGAAATCAGCATCGTTCATCTCTTACTCAACTCGAATCACCAATTCGAAAAACACTGTAAAATTTAAATCCAGTCCCCAGCGGTGGGCTTTGGATAGCCAAATACTTCCCCTGCATCTTCGACGCGAGGATGGATGCGTCTTTCCTATTCTGTGCCCCGCCCCTCCGGTAAAGGCTCCTCCCGTAATTAATTAAACAAGCAATTCATTACGCAGCCCGAGAACCCTTTAACCGTATCTCTCTCTCTCTCTCTCTCTCTCTCTCTCTCTCTCTCTCGTGCTGGCTCCAGCTTGCGTGCTCCCACTATTCGGCCCAAGGAAATTGATTGAGGAGGGTAGTCTTCTCTCCCCAAAGTCCGAATGCCGAACGCTGCAGCTCTCCGCTTATCCCTGGACCTCGGTGCCATCGATTCTACGCTCAGAAATTCGAAGTTTAGTGAGATACTTTGTATGGTTGGTATACCTCGTTGTTCATGGTGATTCATCGACTTAGAATATAAAAAAAACAAGGAATACATAGTTAGAGCAAAATTTTTATAGAGCTTCAATCTACTTTTCTCTCTTTAAACTGCCAACTTGAATAATACTTTCTACAAGAGATTATAAAGTGTATTATAATGTTTCAGGACTAATCAGACCATAAAACTTGAAAATTTTAATTCTTTTTACTGTTGCCTTACGAAGTAAATCATCAAATTCCATATTCGTGATTGAATGTATTATCTTCGTTCCTGTCAAACAATGTGTATCAAGTATAAATGAAAAGATTAAAAAAAAAGACGATGAAAATCGTACGACGTCTTGGGATTATCGAGTGACGAAATGAAATGAGGAAAGCTGTCGCTACCAGCCGGTTATCCTCGCGAAATTCTCTGGCAAGCGTTGCCCAAAGCTTCGCGAAAAGCCGATGAAATCGATAAGGTACTTAGAAAGGTTACTAACTTTCGGTGTTCCTACGGTGTGCAGCTTCCTAACTGGAAACGGCTTTTTCCCCTTAGTCTGGTCGCCGGTTATTTTTGTCTGCGTCGACATGAGAAGTCGCTTTTCGATCTACCTTTTAGTCTAACAATTTGATGTAGTAACGTAAAAGTATACTGGGAAAACAATAAATAACGTTGTAATCAAAATAATTATTAATCTATTTTTTAATTGTGTTTTATTATTTCTATAGATGTAAACCATTGAATTATCACTTATATATAGTTATTTTTGATCGATTAAAACTATATTCAAGTATAAGATATCACACGACTCAAAAACCAACAATGATTTAATAAATCCTTCAACTTAACACCCTCTCACTCGCTCCCCCTAACAATCCAACTTTCTCCGCACTCCGCACAAATCACACACACAGCGCATAACAAGAAGCGTTAATTTCGCGTTTCAATTCCACGCGTAACCAGGACAAAGACAGTGCGAGAGGCGCACGTGATACGCAGCCTCGCGCAACTGCGCAGCTTGCCGAGCGGGGCGCGTGATAAATTCGAGGGCTTGAAGGCTCTAATTTATTAAATTTATCAATTTCCGGCTGCGCCCGCGGAGCCCGGTAATTCATTCGCGCTATCCGCCGCAATCGCGCAAGCTCCCCCTGACGATTTTCTACGCTACTTTAACCCCATAATCTTCTGCCGCTGCGGCGGCGGTGCGGCTGTGTTTACGATGTGGACGATGTCGCTTCGAATGAGAGCGCGCCGGAATTGAAAAGCGATTGTTGGGGAATTCGCACGGGGCATTATCGGATGATTAAAAAGGCTGCTTTTGGCTTGATGGCGGATTACCGTTCTGTGATTCCGAGCTTTTTCGTTTTGGAAAAATAGATGGTTGTGAAAGAGAATAATATCGTTCGATAACAAAGCTACTGGTACAACCTTGTCTTTTCCTTCATTAAATTCAATTATCAATCAACTACTACACCTCACCGTCACCACATACACCCACTCACCCGAACAGAACCAACTCAGATCAGCGCGAAGCTAACTGACCGCTCGGTCTCCGCTCAAGAAGTTAAGCCGGAAATTCGGCATTATCTGGCGACCCTCGGAACAGCGTCCCCAGCGAGCGGGCCCGCCCTGCGCGCGGCACGTCGAATCGACGATCGCTTAACCGGATCTCGTTAGTCAAAAGCGAGACAGAGGGAGTGGAGAGAGACGGAGGAGCGCAAGCGTCATGCCAGCGCCTGCAAACGGTATATTCCTGGCGCGCGCGCGCAGCCGGCCATTGTGTCGGTATAGACGCCGATCGAGCGTGCGTTCCCTATTCAGCAAACCGGCGGGAATTTCGGGCTCTGTCGCTGGGTTAGAATTAGGGACTGCGATTGGATTATCGAGGAGAGGGGGGAGATGGAGTGCATAGTCGTCAGTCGATCGAGCTCGCGGTGCGCTGCTGGACACGTGACGGAGCTTCGACTTGACACTGCGTTAACGCCGCTGGCTATCTATGCGTGATCTTGGCGGTCGGGGGGCTGGGGGTGGAGGCTGGAGATGAGTTAAAGCTGAAGTGCTCGTGGAGGTTCTCTGGGTTGTTAGGAGAATTAATGTGATTGGTGGGGATTGGAGAAAGAAAGAAAGGTGTTTATGGAAGATGTATAAGAAAAACAGCAAAAATCTAATATTTTGAGAGTTTAAACAAGTAGTGATATGATGTAACAAGTGTATATCATAATTACTAGAACTTTAGATTATGCCGGTTGCTTTCGTCATTTCAAATAATAAATTTTACCTAGAATTAAAAAATCAGGTTAATCTAATATATCTCGTATAAAATAAATATGAAAAAATTTAATATAAAGAAACTTTTTTTACGCGGAAATAGTTAATTTACATCTGAAAATTTTATACATAATTATTTTTATACAATTTTTCTGCAAATTTTCAAATATTCCTAAAACTTAAAAATTACGTCAATTAACATATTAAAATCCAAACCAATATGAATAAATAACATATAATCCACAAATAACGCACAGCCTGTCAAATTATTCAAACTACATCGATCCCAGAAAAAAGCCCTTTAACAAAGTAAACGCTTCGATCAATCTCTCTCCTCCTCTCTCTCTCTCTCTCTCTCATTCCCAGTTCCCCTGTCTTCCTCTGTAGGGCGCTGTCAATTGCGCGGCCCGCTTTCCGTCGCCGATGAAACGCGGCTAGGTGTGAGCCTTGCCACTGGGACGTCTTTAATTGAGTTGCCGACACCGGCTGTACCGTCGAAAGGGAAATAAAACGTGTCATCTCACCGTTCCCCATTCCCAGCCTATATGTATAACGCTATCACTGTCCCTTGCTCGATTTTTCTCCTTTCTCTTCTCTCGTCTCTCCCCTTTTTTTTTTATTCCCGCCCGCGCTTCACCCTTTTTCGCTTTCTGATTCCCTAGACGCTTTTTCCCACCCTTCGAGCGTTGCCGCGCTTGCAATAATTGTGCCGAGAGCTTTTATCTCGCGATCGTTTCTGCTGCAGGATGTGTCCTATCATATAGTTAATCAGTATGATAGTTAATTGCAATAATTATTTTAATTAACTAAATGATAGCACATATCGTTTGCACAAATATACAAATAAAAATTGTTTAGTAATTAAGAAAAGCGTAATATATCTAGTAGTAAAAGACAAGTGTGGTAAGACAAAAATGATTATAAACTTTAATTATAAATCTCATATCTGAAATGATGACTTAGTATTAGTTTCTTAATACATCTTATAAATCATCAATACACTTACCATTAGAGAAGAATTTTTGCAAAAATCACTAATTAATAATGGAAAATAAAGCTGCCACAAACTGAGTGGCAGCTACTTTGTATAGGAAATTTACTTTATAGCTACTATACTTTATAGGATATTTTACTACATGCGTAGAAACATTTATGATCCATCTAATAAAATTTACTACATTGACTTAGAAATATAAAATTTCTATAAAATATATATCAAATTTCTTGAATTTTGACAGCTGTACTATCTAGTATTGTAATTTGTTCAAAGATTCTTTCTGCAGTGCAAAATCAATATATTAATTATTACTTACTTTAGTAACCCCATAATGTTTCTTTATAAGTACAAAACTGAATTTAATAACACGATCGAAAAAAGTAGCACTATATCTTTCCACTAGTTTATAATAAAAAATAAGTAAGATAACGACAAATCGGAAGTTACGCCGATATGGTTGGTATTTTAAAAAACTATTCCCAGCATGCTCGAAAAAACAAAAAAATCCCAACACGTAGCACGGGTACACAAAGTACCACAAAATGCGCCATGCACACTCGTACAGACGTCCGAAGTCCGGCGGACAGGCGCACGGTTGATCGCACAGTGCTGCCTTTTCTAGGGCAGCAGCAGCCGTTCCATGCGTTCGCCTTCGCCTCGCAGCGCGGAGGGCCGTTCTTCGCCTCGCCTCTGGTGGATCCGCTGCAGCCGCTGCCTAGTCCGCTTCAGCCGCTGCCGAATCCGCTCCAGCCCAGGGATCCGCTCTCCTCCTTTCGTCATGCGATGCCCGGCAACTGTCAGAGTGAGTAACATTTTCTTTTAACTTACTTTTTTGGCTAAGTTTTTAAGTCGGACATTTTGATGAGAAAAGCTCGTTTCTTCATTAATACGTGTAGAGAGAAATGAAATTTGTTTAGCGGTTATTGGGTATCTTGTAGTTATTCGCATGAGAAATCGGTTTAGCCATTTTATTTGCTATCGAATCTGGAAAGGTCGGAAGAATATACAGCGGTTAATATTAGCTCTACGCGTTAAAGAATTCCGATGGCGCTGAGAGCTCTTGGGATAATTTGAAAAAAAGTACGCGTAATAAAATGCAATCAGAGCAAAAGTCTGAAAGCAACTGTTACTTTATTGAATAATATTGATAAACTATAGAAAAATTTGATGAAGACTCAGGAGTATTAAGAGAAAAGCGGACGTTCCAGCTGGCCGACAATAAAAATAAAAGAAGCGTCAATAATCAATCAATCAAACAACACAACACAGCGTAGCCAGCGCAATCAATCGAAAGTTTTTAATATAAAACCCGACGGCAGCTAAGCAAAAAAGAAAAGCCGAATTCTTGGCCGACCAGCTGGAGTCTAATTAAAGCGCATCGTTAAACAATGAAAATCCCCGCCCCTACGTTCTTCCCGCCTCTTCGATTATCGAGCTTAGCGAGGCATATCGCAAACTATATGCGAAACATTCAGCAAACTATATATATATACACAGAAAGAGAGTCGGCGGGGCCAGAAAAAGACAGCCAGAAGGAATACGCGCGGCGAAAAGCGAATTTCCAAAACTCATGCGCGCGCGCTCGTATATACATCCGCGAAAGAGAGAGCCTCCAGCAGAGGCAGAAACCGCAAGCCTGTTCAAAGCTAGATTAAATATTATATTACAGGAGGCTGCGCCAGAGAGTGAGAGAGAAAGAGAGAGGAGAGAAGCTCGGCAATAGACATCAGCGCCGAAAAGCCAGCCTCTGGCTGCTCTCTGAGAAATACGTTCTCTCTCTGTTTCTCTGCGCAACTACTACTGCTGCGAGCTGATTCCGTCGACAACGCGCAGCGAGTTCAGTTCGCGTCTTGTGCGTGCAAGAATATAGTTTAGTTTTAGTTTTTACGATTTCTTTTTAAATTTATACATTATGCGATACTCGTAGGGTTGGTGTTTCATGATTCATAATATTGAAACAGTTTAAATAACGTGTGCTTCAGAATGAGGGTTTAAAATAGCGTTAGAGGTGGTTTTATCAATATTTTACTGGATAAGAGTGGTAATTTTTACTATATATTGTAATACATAATGTATATAAGTATATAATTTTGTAGTATATTATTTAGAGAATCAAATTAAAATCCATGCTTTATTATAAATAAATGCATACACTCTAAGCTCAAAAGTGCGAAATCTGGAAATAAAACGTTTAAAACCTACATTTTAATCTTTATAACAGTTCAAAATGTAAGTTTTAATCGATAAAGTAATTTTTATTTACTAAATTTAATATCATAAAAATATATACTATGTTAAATAAAAAAATTTATAATAGAAAATAAGAGTAGCATACTAAAATTGAGATAAATAGCTTTATTATAAATGTAAGTGAATATTTGTATGTAGTATTTATATTTTTAAACGCCGAAATAATTTTAAGTATTAATATTGCTACGATATTATTACAATATTGTTACAATAATGC
>JAPYZA010004268.1:0-13658 GCA_030522685.1 Eupelmus azureus | reverse complement strand
ATTCATATTTAGATAAAATTTATTTTTTAATATTTAAAATAAAATTTGCTCAATTTAATATGAAAAGTATCAATCCGAATAGAAAATCAAATAAGTCGTAAAGGAACCCAAATAGACAGCCTCTATACTAATTAATATCTGAAAATAAGTTTCAATGAACAGATCTAACTGCAGCACCTATCCCGTAAAATTTAGCAGTTATTCAATAAAATCAATCACCACAAAAGTTTCTCAAAAACTTAAATTTTTCATTCACCACATTAAACCATCAAACAACCTGCACCTCCTACACCCCACCTACCCAAACAAACCCCCTCGATCCATCCTCCTCCAACCACTCCCACACCTCTCCACCCTCCACCTCCCCAAAACTCAAAAACCCCTCATCCATCCCTCCTCCCACCTCTCTCTCTTTCCCATCGTAAACAAACCATCCCTTTCGCAACTATCCAACCCCAACACCTTCTCTCTCTCTCGCGCATCTACACGTGCCACTATATCTCGCGCCGTCGGAATGACGCGAGCGCTCGATCGATTGCTATATACATACACACAACCATGCCGGCGGCGCGCCTTCTTCCGCGTGGCGCCTCGCGTGCTGCTGCTGCAGGAGCTGTATTACCGAGGATTCGAGTGCTATATACGCGCCGCAGGAGAGAGAGAAGTAGGCGGCCTGATTCGGCCGGCTTGCGGCTCTCGAATTCGATCGAAGCCTGGGATACGGAGTGCTGGAGAGCGCGGATGGGCTCTTGCTTTTTGCTGGTGGGTTGAGTGGGCTGTATATAGGCGGTGAGGACGGAGGCTTCGGGGACGATTTTATTGGGTGATTAAGACGTTATGTAATCGGGCTGGTTCGCGGCGAAATTGCGTGAGCGCGTTTCGCTTATGGAAAGTTTATTGGGATTAGATAATGCGACGCTTTATTTAGACTATAATGTGAGCGGCTGCGGGCCGCTGGTCATTAAAAAAGCGTTACCCTATTTTCAGCTATAGACGCGGTTATTTTTAGATGGGGCTTAGCTTGCTCTGTAATTGATGGATATCGTTTGTTTATTTTAGTTACAGTGTCTGTTTGGACTGTGACTTTTAATAATAATGGGAAGGTTGTCCGATTGTTTTTTTTATGAATTTCGGATTAGTGTTTTGTGGGGGTCGCGCATTATTTATGCAATACATCCTACCTTTAATTTTATAAAACGTAATTATTTTCAGTATTTTATTTCGTATAAAATGACAGTTGTAATGTAATTGCAAATAATCCATTGTTGATGTCAACAATAAATTCAAATATTATAACGAAATAAAAATTGAAAATAAAACCACTTAACGTCACGTTCATTATTTTGAAACAATTCAAGCATGCACGTGAAAAAATAAATGCATTATTTAATGCCAAAATACTTTAAATCGTAACTATCAAAAGCAATTTTCCCTTCAACAAAAATCTCTCCTACATAAATAAAACAGGCACTACCAAAAACGTCCGAACTGCACAAAAGCCAAATCATCTTGGCAAAACAAAGCCGCTGATAAATTCATCTTAAATTCAATAATCACCAAATTCCTCGTACACTTTATCACAGCGCCTCCTCTCCTTCGTCCCCGCACAGCAAAACTACAAAAGCCACGGCCAAAATCAGCCAAACCTCGCTAGCGCGAGGCTGCCGAAAGCTACGGTACAGTAACCTCTCTACTCACTGACTGCAGTCGCCGCCGCAGAGTCTCGCTCTTCCTCCCGCGCACTTCTCGCCCCCGCGATCAATCTTCCTCTCTCACCCTACCTCCGCCAAAAACGAAAACAAAAAGAAGAAGCGTTCCAACACCTGTCACTCTCTCCTCCTTCTTCCCGATCGCCAAATCAGCTCTCACTATCTCTCTCCTAAACGCTCCTCTAAAACTGCCTCTCCTCGTTATCCGGAGTACTCACTGATCGGAAAATCCTCGGGCCGCTGCGGAGCGCTGGCTCTGAGTGCCCTCCCGGTGCTGCGAGGCAAAAAAACAGGACGACTTCCTAGCGGGCGCCGCGCGAGGACTCGGGGAGTTTAGCCCTCTTTGCGACCTCGGCCACTGCAGAGCGAGGCGCGCGCGCGCTCTCTCTCTCTTTCTCGTCTTGCGCGCGCTCACTTACACATACACAACAAACATGGCGCGCTCGAGAGGAGCGAGAGAGAGAGAGGGCAGGCTAAGCTGGCTCCACCTCGGGGTTGCCGTATCGCACCAGAAAATCAATAGCGCGCGGCCAGCGGAGCAGGCTCTGCAGAGCGCGCGCGCCCCCCGTGAGGCTTGAGAGCTGCCTGGAGCGTCGGGGATGGGGTGTGTATGTGTGTTTGTAGGTATGTGGGCCGAGGAGTAAGGAGCTGAGGGTGGTTTAGGGATGGCGGATGGTTTGATGGGGCTGGGGAAGGGGTGACGGTTTTGGATGATTGGGAGGTGATGGGGAGTGGTGAGGAGGTGTTAAGAATGGTGATTGAGTTATAATGATTGGTTGGGAAGTCGATTTCGAGTAGGTGCACTTGGTGGGGGGCCGCCTTGCCGTGCTCGGATGTTACTACTCAGCATATTTTTATGGATTTTTGTATTTGGTTTTTTGGGATGTTATCACTGGTGATTGTTAGGGATGTTAGAAGCTAAGCTGTTTACAGTTTTAATTTTCAAAATATTATGGAAAGAATTTTTATTTTGAAAATTTCATTAACAGTTTTAAATGAGAGTTTTATATACGACGATAAGTTCAATGCTATATGAGTGTGATATATATTTTATGTTCTTAGCTCTTTTTTAAATTTAAAATCCAGCAATTTTCTTCAAACTAAATTACTTGCACATTAATCGTGCAGATTATTTTTGCTTCAATTCATTTTCGCGCGAGTCCCAGGATTAATTTAAATAAATTAATGTCCCCCATTTTATTGATGTCAAGTAATACTCGAGAAGCAATGTATGCGCCATCCAGCCACGTTTCATTCGTAATTCGATTCGAAACCGACTATATACTCGGCGTGCAATTTACGAAGGTGTATGAAAGCGCCTGTGGTTGTTAGGTGTACGTAAATAAGGAAAGCGCGCGACTTCTTTCTCTTTTCTTAGATTTTTTCAAGTTGAATAAAGTTGATTATTAAATGAGAGGAGAAAAAGTGGGGCTACGGACAGAAACTGTGTCAGACGTAGATTTGAAGAATCTGTGTCGAATTTGTTATGCCGCGGCGGAGAGTTTGCTGGTTTAAGCATTCGATTCTTATTATTTTGCTCGCTAAAATAAATACGGTGAAGTGATTTATTTTTTTTAATTATTTTATTTGTTTTAAAAATTTATAATGATCATTAATTTTTTTATTTTTAAGTTATTCAACTTACATTGTGCAGGAATTATGTACCTGAAAAGAAATTTATTAAGTTTACTGTTTGAAATTTTGTTAAGTCCTTAAAAGGGTCTATTTAATTTTCTATTTAGATATTTATCAAAAACAAAATCAATTATACTTATATTAAAAAATATAAATGTATGAACAATATTCTGAATACATTTATAACAAAATTACCATGATAAATATAGTGAATCCCAAATAAAATTAATTTTTATAAATAAAGAATAAATAAAGAATGCGTAAAGCGAAAAATAAATTTAATAATATTCAATATAAAAAAATCCACAATATTTATTCAATGATACACAAAAATGTAATAATTTTAATGTTGCAAGCTCAAAGAATTACATACAACTACGGTATAAATTTTAAAAGCCATTTACAGCCGACTTAATATCAACGCTCCACTTAATCTTCGCGACGGAATTCAGATGTAAATGTAAATTTTTTATCGCTTGTTGCTCGAAGTAATACAGTTAAGAGAATCATAATACGAAACGCGCTTCAGTGTTTGAAGCTGTCCGAGCGCTACGCCGAGAAATTGGCTGAGGCCCTATTGTTAGCCTCAAAGTGGGGCTAAGAGGACTCATGGGTAGTCAAGTGAAAATCTAGCTCGCCGTTTACTGCTCTGATAGCCTCGATCGTCGCGCTTAAATGCTTATACTTAGTCATAGGATTAGTATTGACGTTTAGCTTGAATACCTTTATCTATTCGATAGCTTCGGGTACTCAAATTTTGGTTATTATTTGGAAAATTGCGAAAATCGTATAAGCGTGTTACGAGAAAATTTGTTTTATAAGTAGTAAAATTAATAATTCATAATTTTCAAATTCAAGAACTTGTGTAAGTATCTATACAGCTTGTAATGAGAAAGAACTAGAAATTACTATACTTTCAGAAAATTTTAATAGGATTTTAGTAAATATTTCTATTAGTATAAATTTTAATATATTTGTATTCAGATCTGTTACCGCTTTATAAAACAATATAGTAATATTTCCAAAAAATTCATCTCCTTAAAAATAAATATAATACAGATTTTATAATTAAATAATTTCAATAAAATTAAATTAAAATTAATCAGTCATTACATAATATCATAAAACAAAATTATTAAACAACTGTAAACATCTTTAATCCCTCTCATAACACTTACTTTCACAATCGATAAATAACCCATCCCTCCCGCATCATAAAACTCAACAACCGAACCCCCCATTATTATAACCCAACAATCGCAACTATCTCAAAACGACATCCCATCCATACTTCAGCAACAACAGCCCCCCCCCCCTCATCCACCCAGAACCCAAGAATGCATTCTAATTTTCCAGCACACAGTCCAGCGACTCTCGGAACTAGGCCCCTCCGTACAAAGCCTCTCCTCCTCCTTCCATCCTTCACAAAAGGCGACTCGAATCGAGAGAAAAATCGGATTTCCCGGAGACCGCGCGCTACTCGTCTGTTACTACTGCTCGTGCCCCCAGTGACTGCCTACACACACAGAGACACGCTGGATCGAATCGAGCACTCCGGCTTTTGTCTTCGAAAGGGCCCGGCGCTTGTGCATCGCCCGCGGGGAGCTCCTCCCTTTTGTCTGTCCGCTTTTTCCGAGCCTTCGGATTCAGGCACTTTGCAGGAAGGATTCGATTTTCGTCCTCCAGCAGCGCGCCCGCTTTTTCTTCGCTTAATGAGTTTCGACTCCTCGAGGCAGCTGCCGCTGCTGCATTGTTCGGAGGCCCTGCCAATCGACGCGGGGGGAGAATCTGGCCAAGTTTTTGTTCCGGCGCGGCTGGCTGCTGTTGTTTTGGGATGGCTTTTTGTTGCTTTGTCTCGCTTCCGAGTGCCGCTTAATGGAATTGCGTATAATTGACGGCTCTTTCTTCCGTTGTTTATTACGGGGGTGACAAAGGGAGGTTGAATTATTGAGATTGAGTTGGAGGTTTTCTTTGTGCAGGTGCGTTTGTTTTTTGAGTATACATTTTAGAAACTTTGGTGATAATGTAGAGGAACTTTCAGTTTTTATTAAAGTTGTTGTTTTTGTTTTGTACAAAAAATTTTCATTTTACGTTGAGTTTGTATTCAATTTACAATTATTTATAAAGTCCATCAGTTTTATTCAAAAACCATTTTTATAACATCAAATAAATCTGTATTTTAATTCAAGATGTTTTCTTAACATCAAGTATGATTTATGGAGATACAGCGTAAGCTAGAAAATAAAAGCTCAACATTGTTTTCCAGACCCACTCACTTAAAATCAACATAAACCCTAAAGTATCAAATTCAGTTTTCGTAATAAAACAAATTTTATCTAAGCCCTTACCGTCATTAAAGCGGTTACAATCATCGCCCTCGCTTTAATCTCCCAATATAACTTCCATAATCCCCATATAATTATAAATTCCACGTAATTTCCTAGTCACCTGTGACCCAAAATTAAATTACCCAATGCAATAAAAACCAACTCAGCGCCACCAACGCCAACAACCTGACCGCATTACTCTTCAAATCATCCATAGCATTACCAAATGAATTACACACCCAACATCGATCGCTCGCAACTCACGCAGATGCTCCCTCATGCATATTATCATAATCCAGCGGCGAGTTACGCAAGCCAGCGCAAATTTAATCAGAAATTGCACGGATCACTAAACTCATCCTTTTTTTTCGTTCACCGATACATTTACGCTTGCATCGGACGCGTTGCCGATGAATCGAACTTGCGCTCCGTTATTAGAACGGAAGAATTACGAGGGCGGAATTTTCATCGTAAAGTAAAATTCTTGCGAGCCCTGGTATCGGCTTTTTCGTATGGAAACACTATCGCGTAATTTAATATTGCGCGGCTTAGCGAGTGTTGGTTCTTGTGTATTGTGGTTAGCGTGATACGGAATATTGAATTACACATTGGCGATGGTTTATTGCGGTATCGAATTAAGTTTCTGATTTGTAAAATGTTGTTGACTTTTGTTGCAGTTTGTTGTTTTTGGACTGTAATGATAAAGCTCTGCTTTTTAATCGGGTTTATTTAATTATTGTGTATTGGTTCGTTAAGTAGGTTCAAATACGGTACGCATTGTTCAAATGAATTTGTAATTCTACGTAGAATTTTTATGCAGTATTAGTTTTATGTCAAAAGTTTTGTGTCAATCTATGATGTCGAACTCCTGGGATTTCAGTGCAGCTCGTCAACGCTGTTTTGTAAACTTTATCCATTAGTTCTAAAGAAGTTTTGATGACATTGTAAAGACGAAATACATTCATCCAAAAGTTCGCCCAAACTTACAGAGTAGAAATTTAATTAGTTAGGCTTAAGCTTTAAAATTTCGTTAAAACCTAACTAGTTTTTAATAAAGTCCTAACCCGCTGCCAAAATTATATTTCTAACGAGTCAATCTAGTCGGGTTCTCATTAGGACATATTCTCTCTCCTATAAGATACTTTTTCCATAAAAATTTGATTTAAAAAAAACGAGCGTAAAATATTAAATATTCGAAAAAAAAAGTAATTACCTACCCGCCAAGCCTGAGAAAGCGCACAACTCATTAATCTCGCGTAAAGCGCTCATCAGTCACGAAATTATTCACTCAACTGCTCGTCTTACGCCAGCTCCCGACGGGCCAAAGCTCCCGTTCATCAGAATCCACGCGAGACTCGCACCCACACCCATCCTCAAACCCACCTCCCTCAAATCTACCCTTCGACTTCCCCGCTCTCTTAAAGTACCAATCATCCACTCAAAGCACCCCCCCTCCACATCTTCAAAAATCAAAAAAAAAATCGAATTCTCAACGATCGAGCTTTGTTTACTCTATCCATTAGAAGCAAGCTGCAACGAGCCCTATCGCAAATTGTTTTCCGATACAGCCTCTCTGAGAGCGCGCGCGAGATGCAAAGCGGCCGATAATAGGCGGGCGACAATTAGGAAGAAACACCGGCAAGCTCAAAGCGCTTTGGCCCATATTCGGATGCTGTATTTTGGCTCGCGGCCAGAGACTTCTGGATTACGAGTCCGTGGATATGACTGCTGTGTGAGGTCAACTCACGAGCTGGCTCGGGCGCGTGCGTTTTCTTTTGTTTCGTTTGATCGGGTGGTTTTTGTACTTGCGTTGATGTGGTATGAAGTTGGTATGTGGAATCAGTGAGGAGGTTGTTATTTGGTTGGTTGGAAGAGTGAATGGTGATTGATGCGTGAAGATTAGGTGGATGGAATGATTGGTAATTAGTTTTTATTGTTGTTGTTACTTCGATTAGCGAGGGGCGAAAATGTGTAAGAGAATGAAGATGGAGAAATTAGTGGATTAATAATTATGTTCTTTCTTTGGGCTTATAAAGGAAATTAGCTGTATAACTAGTGCAATGAAACATTCTTTAGTAACAGTTACAATGAGTTTGCATTTCTCGACTTAACAGCCTTCTAGAGGCCTTAACACATCTTATTACAACTGTCACCTGTCGCTAAACAAAATACATTAAAAAAAAACTCCTAATTAATTTACTACTTTCATACAAAATCCGAACTGGAAACCACTTTACCACAAAACAACAAAACAGCTCAATGAGCGTGCTTTCATTGAGAGCTCGTATGAAGTCACTATTGCATGCCCATTAAAACACTCTCTCCAGGCCAGTCACTAGACACAACTGTCTATTCCGTGTGCGCTCCACTCAGCTCTACGATTCATAAAGCAATCGCCGGCCTGAAATCTGGCTCTTTCATACCGACGGTCATTATGGAAGCCGAGAACAATGAGCCTTTGATCGAGCAGTTTCTGAGAAAGAAAAGAACGGGATTTAATGAAAATTAACGCATTCTGCTAGTGATTATTTTCTGCACTGCTGAATTCGCTGTCGTGTTACGTCGCTGCTAGATTTTTGCAAGAGTATAAATATTATCATATTTCTTCAGTTTTATAAAAAGAGTTTAGAATTATTGTACAATTTATTTTAGCGACTTTTTCATTTTAATATTATTAATACAAGAGATTTAATTTTGAAAGAATACTGGAAATTTTATGTCATGTACTTGAATATAATACAATACAGGATATGTAGTAGATAGAGGCATCAATATTTCATATCAAAATGCCAATTTCATTTATGTATAGGTATTGAAATTTTATTTTTCAAATGCAGTATTACAAAGGTATATGGATAAGATCATAAATTTTAAAAACAGTTGTTGTAATTTAAAGAACTTTATAATAAACTTGAAATTTATTATTGAACACAAAGAAAACAGCAAATACATGCGTACTCATCTTTATGTTAATTATTAAATATTTAATAACTTACAACTGAATATTTCAAAAGTTTGAACCTGAATAGCCAGTCACGTAAATGTATTTTTTTAAAGCATAATAAACTGCAAATTGAGATTCAAAAACGTCTTCATGGACAATCTAAATATTGACCCTTCCCACACATCTACATTAAATTATTATAAAAACCCCTAACATCTCCACCAACACCCAACGCATAATACTCCCAAACATTAAAATATCAAAATCTCCCCAAGTCTCCGCACTTACATATCCACGCCGGCCATAAATTTTATTTGTATCGCAGGAACTATAACCGCCTCTCCGTGAAACCGCCCCGCTTCAGAAACAAAAGCGAAGCCATAAAGCCTTCGGCCGGCAGCCGCGACGCGATATAAATTTCAGAAGCATAAAACGCTCGTTCCGATAAATCGATTCCCCTCGCACTCAGCCCAAGCCAAAAACAATTTTAAATCCAAAGATATTTCCCTCGCAGACGAGAGCGGGGATTAGTTTTTCGCGACTTCGGCGAGGCGCGCGTAACTTCGCTCGTTACCTCTCCTCGAGCAGCATAGCCTCGTATTTTCGAAAACGGCCCCCACCTCGAGTCTGTGTACACGGCGTCGCGCGCCTGCCGAGGTAATTTATGGGGCGCAGCTAAGTAAAGCGCGAGCTTGCGTCGCTCTCGGCTCTATTTTTCAAAGCTCTCGCCTCCCCCGTCGTTTATCTGCTTCTCGCGCTTTGTGCTTTCGTTGCTTTCGTCGCGTGTGAGCGTTTTTTTTTGTTATTGGGTATCGAGGTGGGTGATAGTTTTTTTTCCGAAGCTCTGGGTGAAGGTTTTATTGCAGATGGAAATAGCAGATGTTTGTTTTTATGATTATATGAATATATCTTTGGGTTTTTCTGTTTTTAGATGTGCGCAAAATAGTGGTGATAATAACTAATATTTTATTATTTAATTAGCTGACCGGAGAATGAATGAGTTTGATCGGAATTGAAGTCTAATAATTAACGGACATCTAATTATTTGTAATTTTATTGATTAAATAAACTACAATTGAAGCTTAATTAATTTGAACTAAATTTAGCCTTAACTTTGAGGAAAATGTGCGCTCTTATATCCTTAAAATTTATTTTCTATTAAAACCAACCAACAACAAACAAAACGCAGAACGCATATGTACATACCAACTTACTTCCTCTCTCAGAACACCCAAACTCTCCAACGGCATCCGCACACTCCTCCTATCATCGATCATCTAATCAAGCCAGCTCAAAACCATAAACCCCGCAAGCACGGCGATAAAACGACACTCGCAAGCTCCGTTTCATCTCCTCCCCTCACCGAAACATCTTCACAATCTCCGTTATCTTTTCCACGCGAGTCGTTCGTCACGCGTTTTACTGTCCGTCCTACCGCGACGCTTCGCGCTTTATTCGAGCCCGGAGATAGGAGAGCGTCTCACCCCGGCGAGCCAAAGGAAATTTCGCAAGCTCGTGCGTTATGCTTATGGGCCGTGCGCGAGAGCTTGCGAGCTTCGCTGCTCGCCGGCATACTTTCCGCGTTTCCGGGTGTAATAAGATTTGAGGTATACGGAATCGAGGTGGGATGAGAGGGTTGTTTTATCGTTTGGGTCGGCTTGGGAGTGGTATTGCCATTGTTTTGTGGGAATGGATCGTGGAAATGTAGAGCTGCGGACGACAGTGGCGGGTCGATCGCGAGCACGCTAATGAAGTTGGGAATTTTTTATTCATGGCCTAATTCGAGGAGATCGATGTGGATATCACATGGCTCGTGCGAGTGAGATAATGTATTTCGCTACATTAATTATTAGTTTATCGAGCAGCCGTTCTGGAGGGTAATGAAGACTGGGATGATGTAGTGTGGGGAGCGTGAGCGCTGCATTCGTAGGGAAATAAGTAACGATGTTGATTTGCATATTGACTTTACAGAGTAAATTATCGGCAAAATTAATGATTGTATTAAATATCTCTTTTCTTTTAAATGGACGAGAATAAGAAAAAAAAAACTTTCGATCGTAAACTTCGAAGAAATTCTTTTGAAAAATTCAGTTCTCCTTCACATAAAAAAATCTTTTCTATAAAATCGAAGTATGTTTATCAGGAAAAGAAATATTATTACAGTAAAATGAAAACTTCTTTAAACAAGAATTATGAAATTTAATATTTTGAAATATTTGTATAATTCTTGAAAAGTGTAAAGAATCAGATACTATTTTTACGCTAACTAAATTTTTATAAGAATATAAATCAACGTTATTTTTCATTTATACGAAGTGGATTCTACTTGTGGTCAGTATCTTTTGTTATCAGTGTTTAAAAAAAATTTTCAATAATCCATTTATCTGATAAAGATGATATATCACTTGAAATACAATCCGCTATATTTTTTTTACATTATTTTAAATGTTACGCAGTGCATTATGCGCTTTTCACGGAAGTTTTATTACAAACAATGTCAATGCGCAATGCTGCATTTGCTTTTAAAGGTCAAAAAAATAATCTTTCATTAACTCAGCAAACAATTTTGTAACATGAGCTCGAATCCCGTGCCGGAAGCGCTCGTCCGACGCGACCTCGCGAATAGTTCGAACTAACGGCGCTATTTGAGAGAGTACGAATTGCGAGACCGCCGTTACAAAAGTGAGTGCCACATTGCGTCCAGTCCGACTGTCTGATCGACAGAGCTGCTACTACTGCAGCGCACAGGCGAGTTCCTGGTGGAGGTCTACGGAGATCCTCGTGAACTTGACGACGAACTTCCCTCGCGGCGTCTACATCCAGCAAGGAATCGCATTCTGCCGCTCCAAGTGAGAGTAGCCAACGGTCGACAACAACTACATCGAGGTACTTAAAGTTCTTTTGAAACCCCGAGCGCGCTCTCCGGTTATCATTGTATTAATTAGTCTGTTGTGTGTCGCGTTCTTTTATTATCCGAAAGGGCATCCACGTTACTTCGGTGTCGCTAAGTATTAAATCGTCTTGCGTTTGGAGAAAATTTCGAGCAAAATCCGCGAAAAGTACTACGAATCTGGCGAATTCAACGAATGTAAACACAGAAATCAAACGTAGACGATCCTATAGACGAGCGTGAATCAGCGCGAAACTCAATATTTGTTTGTGTTCGACGGCATTTAAATAAAGGCACCGATCTAATTTATAGATTGATTTTTTTGTATTATTATTATCTTAGATACCATTTTTATGTTACCTGCATGATATCTCCAATTTCATTTTAATTAATAATAATTTCAATCTATAGCAATTGTCATTTTATGTTCATCTAGACGTATATATATGAGGAAATCCACAAAAAATCCCTTTAGAGGTTCCAAAAAACTTAAAGAAAAAAATTTTGGGGTACACCTGTGCGACCTTTGTTTTCTTGTTCTCTACACACTATTTTTAAAAACTTTTTTCTTTTTTTTTCAATCAGAAGAAAATAAGTAAAAAGATTAAACTATACAATCTCAACTTTCCACTTCCTTTCGCATAATTATTCACCTTTAATAAAGCCCAAACCAATTACCCCGAAAAGCATCGTCCGTTAAGCAATTCCGACGCGCCTCCTTAAATCCCTCCGCCCCAAACTTTTTATCCTCGCATCCCTCAAAATCAAATCAGCTCAAAAAGCCATCTCCCTCTGGGCAGTGCAGCCGCACTCGCTTACCCCTATCATCGTTCCCTGCCCCCTAAACAGTTTAAAACTTCTGCTGCCGTTATACTTCCTCCCGCGAAACTAGGACTCCCGCACTCGAAATTGCCCAAATTAAGCTTTAGACCTCGTCCCTCTCTGTTTTCCCTCGCCTCGCATTACACGAGCACGGATATTGCACGAGAGAAGGAGAAAGACGGACAAGCTGCGAGTAGTTGCGTGCCAAGAAAATTCGCTTGCGAACGGATAGGCCAGCGCTGTGTGTGTATGTAATACTCAAGCTTCGGCTCGTGCGTGTGTGTATGTGTTGGAGAGAAAAGGCTGCTCTAGAATTTTGTTAGCGATAAAAGGCAGCGCTGCACGTGAAGCCGGCGATTTTCGCTTTTCCTGCGAGAGGAAGTGTAGGTACACACGCGCTTTCGCGTGAATCGAGTTTTGTCGGGTATGATGTAGGTCTCGCTTTTTTTTTTATTTTGTTGGGGCGAGCGGCGCGCTTGGGTGCTTGGAAAAGCCGCGCGGCGATGTATTTTGTTGCGAGATTTCTGGATGGACGATGTGAATTATTGGTTGCTCTGGAAATTCAGGGTGAGTTCGGTGGCTAAGCTTACTTTGTACGTCATATAATTTTAATTGATTTATGATCAATTTTTTTTTGAAGATGTATTACTACTGTATGTTTTATGTATTAAGCTCTCTTTACCAATATTGTGAATGGATGAAAAAAATTTTTTTTTCTGAAGAATATATTATTGTTTTGTGTTTACTAAAGCATTTTAAAAAATTTAAACACTTTTTCTAACTTTTTTTATTATCAAAATTCATCAACACAATTTATTTTCATAATTCTTAATTTGAAGACAACGACAACCTCAAAAGCTTCAAATCATCTTATAATACTGATTTCAACGTACGTCCATAATTATCTAGATACCGTTAAGAAGAGGTTAATATCATCAGAACCTTGTCATGCCTCTCATCCCCGTAATTAAAATCTCAAGAGTTCATTAGCCAAATAACTAATACAAAAAATTAACCATCCTCCTAACCAAATAAAATCACAATCACCCCACCCAACCCTATAATTCACATAGCTCTCTCACATCTTCAAACCAAAAAAACAATACTCCGCGAAATTGGATAAACCTCACCGTGACATTTTTACAGCCCCTCATCATCGCCATATTTCGCTCTCGTATACACTCACAATGAACAAAAGAAGAAATTTATCAAGCTCGGTTGGCGCCGGAGCTCGATCCGCCTCGGGGGCCCCGACTAGCTCTGCGAGACTCAAAAGGCGCTCGGTTCTCTGTGTTTCTCTCCGCGAGTCCTCGGAGGGGATGTTTTTCTGG